>LZPO01076006.1:149009-160591 GCA_001675575.1 Neotoma lepida | reverse complement strand
TCAAACCTGGCTGACCATTAACTTGTCTGAACAGAAGTGAACATATGGGAGTCGTCAGGGAAGCTTTCAAACTTTTCTTTTCTTCTGAAAGCAATTATGAGAGATCAGTCAGAAACTCCTTTGGTCCATTTTAAAATTCAGGATCTTGAGGAGATTTTTAAATATGCTGTCAGTAAAGCATTAGTATTGTCTTATCATATCTTATTACATNGCTAGTCAGCTCACAATGTGGTCTATTTTATGAGTCCTATAGTTTGGATCTGAAATATACCCCCAAAGCTTATGTGTTTATGCCTTGGTCCCTAAATGACAGAGTTATTGGGAGCTTGTGGAAATTGCAGGAGGCGAGGGCTGTTTAGAAATGTGTTCTCCAATGGTGTATCTTATCCCCAGGCCTGTCCTCACCCATTTTCTCTGCTTCCTACCACCATGAGCTGGGCCACTGTCCTCCCTACATTCTTCCACCATGACACTTCTTCCTTGTTACGTAGGTCCAAAAGCAATGAAACCAGCAGACCATGGATGGAAACCTCTGAAGCTGTGGGACGGAACAAGGTTTTCCTCCTTGCAGTCATTTGTCTTGGTCACTTTGTCACAGCAACAGAAGGCTAACACAAAGATCTTTCACAGCTCTAGATTGACTGGGCTCTGCTGCATGGCTCTCACTGGGGTCACACACCCACACAGGTTGACAGCAGCTGGGGTCACACAAGGTAAAGGCTCAGCTGGGTGAAATGTCCAAAATGCCCACTCATAGGAATTGGCAATCGAACCTTGCTTTGATTACTTTTTCCTTGTTGTGATAAAATATCTGACAAATGTAACCTAATAAGGGAAGGAAGGCATTTTGGGCTCATGGTTCAAGGGTAGAACCCACCCTGGTAAGGAAGGCATGGTGGCAGCAGTGTGAAGCAGCTGGTCATATGGCACCAGCAGTGGAGAAGAGAGCAATGAATGTTGTTGCTCAATTCCCCTCCCCCCCTTTNTATCCAGTNCAGGAACCCAGGCCATGGCAGGGAACTGTCATTTTAAGAGCTTGGCTTCCCATCCCAGTTAACTCAGTCTATAACTTCTTCATAGACATGNCCAGAAGTTTCTTTGCCGAGTGGTTCTCATTCCTGTCAAGATGACAACCAATATTAACCTCATACCCAGAACCCTCTGAGCTGGCTTCTGAAGCGCCATGTGTTTTCCATGCACTTTGGGCTCTTCTAGCATGGAGGTAGGTCCCAAAAGAAAGTCCTCCAAAANATCGTGCTCCAGAAAACAGGAGCAGATACCACAGATCCACAAAAAGTCTAAGAATACCCCCTGAGCTACATGCTGAAGATTAGCTATGTCTTCAAGGACAGTCCAGATCCAAGGACTTACAAGCATGAGGACCCACAATTGATCCTCAGAACTCACACAACGCAGTCAGTCATGATGGACACTTGTAATCCCCATGCTGCGAGGTAGACAAAGGTTGCCTGGGGCTCACTGCCAAGCCAGTCTCGCCTTCTTGGAGAGCTCCAAGCATCAGTGGAAGAGGTATCTGAAAAACAAGGTAGAAGATGTCTGAGGATCTATACTCAGAGTTGACCTCTGGCTTCTACGCACATGCACACTCACACACTCAAACACACCTCTACAGATAAAAAATATATACACACACACTTGCTCTGAGAAGTCACTTGGGCATTTTCAAAATGTCAGTGATGGCGACACCTACCTGAAAATGAAACTAAACCAAAGATTGCTGTGAAACTCATAAGGATCCTGGACTTCCTGTAACCCTGATCTGACCAGATGGAAGAAGGTGGCCTGCAGTNCCTTCATGCTATTGGAAGACTCCCCTGCTCCTGCTCTGGGAAACACTTCCACAACACAAGTATTCTAAACCCCNCATGGGGCATACTTGTACTAACAAAGGTTTTTGCTTTGTATCTGAAATTCACATACAACTGGGAACTGTGTGTTTTTAATCAACCAGAGTATCAAGCCCATAGGATAAGGGGCACTGAGCTCCCCAGGAAGCCTGTTACAGAGGGTAGGGGGTGAGCAGTGTGGATGAGGGGATCACTTCAAAGAATTCAATCTCTTGTTTTCCCTCCTCAGAGGCAGCCATGGAGGAAAACTGTGTAGTTAGGGCCACTTCTGGAAGGGGGCTGCTCTGCACTTGAGTCTGAATGTCTAACACTAAGTAACGGAAGAAAATGAGGTAGAAAAAATTCTACGGATACCACACTTTCCTCATCTATTCTTTTGTTGTTGGACACCTAGGTCGGTCCTATAATTTAGCTACTGTGAGTTTTTCAAGCATAATGAAAAACAAAATTATGTCATTTGCAGGAAAATAGATGCAACTGGAGATAATCATACATNAGGACACTTAAGTCTGTCTCAGAAAGACAAATATCGTACGTTGTCTCTCNTCTGTGAGTCCCAGACTTTATAGAGATACATAAAATAATGTGCTTATATAATGACACAAAAGTAGAAGTGAACTTCTAGGGGACAAAGGAGACAATACACGGGAGGATCAAAAAAGGGAGGGACAGGATAGAGCAGAATTACTCCAACATACAATATATATAGTAAAACTTTAAAAAATCAATTTAAAAAAAAGATTAAATAAATAAATAAATAAAATTGTGGGGACAAGAAAAGACAATGAAGCATAGGGAGAGAGGGTTCACACAGCACATTCCTTCTTCTATGACTTCTAGTAGCCTGTTTTTGCTCATCCTCCACGGGTGAAGTCTTGTCCCCTACTTCTTGTGGGATGCAGGATGCTGGCTAGAGACAGAGATACTCTTGCACCAACTGAAACCAAGCTGGAAACAGGGAAGGGGTGATGAGAAGGGCTCAAAACTCAGCGGGAGACTCATTAAACCAAGGGAGGCATTTTCTGCATTCTTTAAGCTAGATCACCAAGTCCAAATGACAGCACATATTTCTGTGGATGCTTGTCAGTCAGTGGGCCTTTAAAGATCTGTTTCTTTAAATCAGTGAGGAGACACCCTGCTACAGTCCCATTGCTGAGTAGGGTGGACCAGATCAAGGACCAAGAGCTCTAGATTTGAATCTGTATCCTGAACACACCTAAAAAAACTCAATCCTAAGAAACCATTTGAGATGGTTTCATTCCCTTCTTATGACAGATTGAAAAACTGAAGCACAAAGAAGTTAAAGAAGTTGCTGAACACCACACAGCTAATTAATATGGAAGCTAGCTGACCATATGAGTGAGACATGTGCTTTGACTCTTCTGAGCATTGAGCTTTCCCTTTTCAAAACAGCATGCCTTTAAAAACCAGAATCTGTCTCTCTTCCCTTTTCATTCCCCTCCATCCACCTCCTTAGTTCCCCAACAGAGGTACATCATCCTGACCTACTCCAAGTACTACACACCCCATGCCTTAAGGGCCTCTGTCCTTGCCCAGCGCGGTTCTTCACCCAGTGCCCCTTAACCTTGGAAGGACATCAGTCTCACTAGCTCTTAGTGCTGGGGGAAAGTGAGCAGATGGCTAGACGGAAGGGCATGATGGATGCCTGTGCTGGTGTTGGTCCTCCAGGAAAGCTGCAAAGCCGCCAGTGCAGGATCAAGAACAGAACATGCAAAAGGAAATCATGTGTCCTGTGAGCATTCANAAGACAAGAACGAGTGAACAGGAAGCTCAAGGCAATGAAGCAAGCCCAGAATTGATGCATTTAAGCAGTTTAGTATCCAGAAGACCCTTTGCCTGAAAGAATCCATAATCTCTCTCTCTCTCTCTCTCTCTCTCTCTCTCTCTCTCTCTCTTTCTGTATCTCTCTGTCCTCTCTCCTCTAGCTTCTCTCTCTCCCTCTGTATATGTGTGTAACAACACTTGCAAAACTCCAAAAGCCTTCAATATCTCCATGTGGATCTAGGAACACCATATGGGGCTGGGTACTAAGCTCTCAGACATATTATAGAGCTTTCTAATATTTGTCTTCCTGAAAGGCCATAGACTACCTAATCCAGTTCCCAGAATGAGCTCCCGGGGCTTAGAAGGGATCTGATTACATCCAAATGTCAGCAAAGTAGCCTGGTAAAGGCTCTACCATCCTGCAGCTGTGGTGGGAACAACCCCAGCCTTCATCCCATCTCCAGCATCATTTCATAAGGAGGCCAGCCCCAGACAACACTCTCATTATCTAATCATCTTAACTTGTATAATTATTTCCCTCAAAGTACAATTAGCAGATAAGCCTCTGGGATTTAAAATATATAGATAGCACTGCCTGGTGGACAAAAAAATACAAACCTCTATCACAAANGAGACTGAGAAACAGAAGAAAGTAAGAATGAAAGATTTAGGAAACAGTAGAGGCAGCAAGAGTAGGAGCAAGGAATGGAAAGGGCAGAAAAANCAAGAGGAAGCAGGGAGACAGGGAAGAAATGGGGAGANACAGAGAGAGGNATATCTGAAGAAAAATGACAAAGCCTATGTCAGTGAGTCTTCCATCTATATGGGAGCATAAGAGCCCAATAAAAACCTACTCAAGGCAGAATNTTCAACTCNGGAATGGCTCTGGCCTCATGTCTTTCTCAGCTCTGTGACATTGCCTCATGTTCTGTTAGAGCAGAAGAAAATGGACCTAATACAATGTCAGTGCCCAAAGGAGACAGACATGAAGTCAGCTTGAGCACCCTGGTCTTCATGCTATGCCCAGTGTCCTGAAGAAAGCAGATCTGACCCACTGTGCTCTCCACAGAGACCACAAGGGATTGTGGCCAAAGACACATCACAAAACTTCATTTCTCCCTATGAAGTCCCAAGAGAAAGAAGAACTGAAGTCTGGTTGGTTTTCTGTGAGCTCTTCACAACCCTAGTACTTGGCTATAAGCTTTTCACTCCTCATGTTATAGAGACTGGTCTTAGTCACTTTCTCATTGCTAGAATAAAATGCTCTGATAAAAGCAACTTAGGGAAGAAAGAGTTTGTTTTGGCTTGTAATTCTGGAAGGATATAGTCAATAGTGGTGGGGAAGGCGTGGCATTGAACAGGAGCAGGAGGCTAACTGGTCACATTGTGTCCATACACAATGGGAAGCAGAGAGCAATGATGTTCAGTTCNCTCCATTTATGANGGTCAAGATCCCAACTAGGGAATGGTGGCACCCACAATGGAGCCGTCTTCCCACCTCAATGAAAGCAAGACAAACCCCCAACATGCTTACTCCAGGACTGCCTCCTNGGTGATCCAGATCCTGTCAAGTTGGCGATTAACAATAACTATCACAATGCTCCTTCCAGTAAGGCCTTCAGGCTCCTGAAAGGATTTAATGAGCCAGCCCAGAGTGGTTGAAAATGTTAGGGCCTAAAGCAAAGACCAGTGACTAAGAATTTTAGAGACTCTGTTCCTTCCNGCATTTCTTCTCCCTGGGTAGCCCACTAATGTCAGAAACTAAATAAAGAGATTAAAAAAAAAAGGGTATACCAGTGGGTCACCCCACAACAACTGAGATCTAAGAAGGACTAACAGAAGAGCAGTGTGTACGGACTATGACAGATACACTTTCAGCTCTGTGACAAAGCATTCAAGTACAACAACTTAAAGGAGGTCAGATTGGAGCTCACAGTTTCAGAGCTCAGTCTGTGGTCAACTGATCCAATGTCTGAACCAGAGCATCATGGAGGAGGAGCATGTGCAATGGTACAGAGCTGTTCCCCAGTGACCTTTTACTCTAACTAGACCCCACCTTCCAGCAGACCATTCAGCTATGAACTAGTACTCTCAGAATCCAATTTCTTCTATAATGCCACCAGCTGGACACCAAGCTTTCAACACATGAAAATTTTAGGGGCATACTTCATTTCGAAACCAGAATACCTATTGATAGGAGCCTATGTTCCGGCTTTCTCTCTTCATGCAATGAGGGATTATCTGTCTTTTATGCCCCAACAGATTCAGCCTATACACTCACTAGCACAGAGCAGTAGATAGGGACTCAGAGGCCAAATCACTAAGGCAGAATGAGATCTTCATGGGACACCTGCCGTGTCAGGCACTGAGGACTATAGCAGTTTGCATAGTAGCCATACTTTTTCACACAAAAAATATACACTAGGCTTTCTGATTAAAATGCTAAATTAGACATTTATGAATCCCTTTATTGTGAGTATACACATGATAAATGTCAATAGGGGGTAGGGATAGGGACAGACAGGGGTCACTGAAGAGAAGTGATTTCAATGCATATTTTCAANAAAGTGTGAGTAGGTAAACAGAGGGGAAAGCCGCACTACTCCAGGAGTCCCAGAAGGTGTGAGAGTTGAGTCACTTACAAAGCCCCAGNGTGCATCTGAAGAAGGTGCCAGATGAGTGAGAAGCAGTGGATGTGGCAGCCCTGAGAAAAGTTGAAGTCAACCTGCAGAACAACTGAGGAATGGGCCCTGTCCCACCCTGGAGGTCACGGATGCTGCACTCAAGTGCCTGAGCAGAGNCTGGGCCTCTAGTCATGCTGAACTAGAATTACCAAGACATAGGTGCACGGTCTCCCACAAAGCTGATGCATAACTGAGTCAGTAGTATTGTGTCTTGAACAAGAGACACAGAGAAGAACAACTACCTTAGCTCCCACTTCCCACTAGCTCCAAATAAATATCAGAAGAGTTGGATATAGAAGGANCAATAATAATAAGAAAAAGAGATTTTCTCCTGAAATAAATTGAATTCCCATGTCTCCTCACCCACAATAGAAAAAAATAGATAATTTCTTCATGGTGCTTGATCACTCTACATTGAAGCCAGGTAATATATTCTCCTCCCCCAAACACACATACTTACACACACACACACACACACACACACACACACACACACACTTCTGAACATTTTAAAAACATTACTTTTTTCTACTTTTTTAGTTTATGTATAATTAATGGTCCAAAACAAAGGGTTTCATGTGACATTTTCACACGTGCTTATCANATATTTTGATTAGATTCTCTCTCTTACTAACCTCTCTGTCCCCCCTCCCTCAGCCCGCTCTTCCTTCTCTTTCACTCTCAAATTTGGATGGCAGCCTTGCAATGTGTAGAACAGAACTGAACATGGCAGAAATAAGCTGGAAGGAAATGCCCAGAGCAGAACAAAACTTCAACAACAAAAGACCCTTGCAAATCCTTTCCAATTCGGGAACATGGTATACACGGAAAGCAAAGCAGGGTACAATTATAGAAAAGGGTGGAGGACACTCTTAGCAAAGGGTGGGGGCTGAAATTAAGGCTTTAGTAGCATCACTGACAGACCAAATACAATGATCTCCCCAAATGAAGACAAAGANGAAAAGGAGGAGATGAATTTANAGGACAAGTCAGGAGGTCCAAGCTCATCTCGTATCCGTTGGAGAGGGAGAGGGTGTAAAGCAGAAAGCAGTTATCCAATCAACACATTTTCTATGAATTGAAATCGAAACATATGAGTTCCTTGATTGAAATGGCTCAGATTGCCCAACAAAAATAAATGAATAAAGACCTCCCATCCAGGCTTCTTGTGAAATCTTAAAACCACAAGGCTAAAGATAATCTCTTAAATGCTTCCAGAAAGCAAAACAAAAGTCACATCAAAAGACATAAAATCAGAAAAATAATTGACTTCTCAATAAGCACATTAGAAGACAAGATTCTAGAAGAAATTTTTTTTCCACTCGGAATTAAATTCCCAACTGAACTGTAATTCCAGTGTGAGGACAGAATAAAGCTATTTTTAAGCCTACAAGGCATATTTGGATTCCTGGGATGCTATTGGCTATGTGGCAGGAGATAAGATGAAGAAAATTACACAAACAGAAAAACACAGGTCTCAGGACACAAGATCGCAGAGGGGAGACCACTTGGGTAAATCCTAGGAGCAGGAAGTGTACAACAAGAGTCCTACATGGCAGCTTTGCAGCGGGCCAAAGAGCANTTGCTTCTGATGGGAACAGAAGGCTCTTGGCTCTAAGGAAGAATGGCATAAANCAATCTGTTATAAAGTCCTGCATGCAGGAAGGCTATCCAGTTCTGGAGCCCCACATGGCCCTCAGCAAACAAAATTCAGACATTGAGTACATAGTCATCTTAACAACAACCAACTTGAATTAGTCATTTTTTTGGTACTATGACAAAATACCAGACAGCAACATCTTAGGGAAGAAGGCTTTCTTCTGGCTCACATTCTGAGAATTCAGTCCATCAGGGCAGAGAAGGCATAGCAGCAAAAGCCTGAGACATCCTGTCACATTGTGTTCTCACAGGAAGCAGAGAGAGATGCTAAGGCTCTACTCACTTTCTTCTTTTTTTTCTTCAGTCCAGAAACCCACCCCATGAGATGGTAAACCACATTCAGGGTGGATATTTTCCTATCAATTAAACCCCTTAGAGATTTGCTCCTATGTGATTACAAATCTCATCAAGTTGGTGATCAAGATTAAGCATCACAGAACTAAGTTTTTAAGATACAGTCCAGGATGGGAGCCTCCTTCCTGAGAACTACCATTCATGGTGCCAGAGGCACCATGAAAACTTTCAAAGAAGGAAAGNAACCAACAGTCCTACTCAGCTATGACATTTATGAACCACAACTAGGCAGTAATGGCACTCGTACCTTGGTGGTAGCAACAGCTTTCTAATTGAATTTAAGACTCATTCAACAAGAGAGAAATCATAGCTGGTACTAGAAACCAAGCCAACTACCCAGNGCTAAAGAAGTCATACATCTTGGACAAGAACCATAAGCACAACTTTACTAAACCACCACAATCCCTAACTATATTCTAAACAATTGTTCTCATACTCACAGATAAGTATAGTCCTCACCCCACATCAAGGAAACTTCTCTTTGCAACAGACCAAGACCATTATAGAAAATCACAACTAATCAAACTACAGAGCTATGGAGTCCAGACCTAGCTGATATATCTACAATCCAACTCCTATACCTAATACTCAGGGAGCATTGATGACAAGGAGACAGAAAGATTGTAAGAGTTTGCTGTGAGATTGTGTCTCCTAGGAACAGCATAAGCTGCACCCATAAAGTCTTACCAACATGACTCCCTAAACAGAAGCTAAACAAGGATGATGCCAGTAGGCATACTAATGTCTATAGGGGAAAGCTCAGGAGGTCTCTTCCCTACACAAAGAACTACAGGGAACTAAAGGGATGCTGAGAGTGGGAGAAACAGTCTTCCCCAGGGAAGAGCATAACAACTGGTTATCTTATACCAAATGGTCAGCCCTGAAAACATATACATACAAGCATCATATATACTGAGGTTTTATATATATATATATATATATATATATATGTGTGTGTGTGTGTGTGTGTGTGTGTGTGTGTGTATGCGTGTGTGTGTACATATATATATATGCACACACATATAAATTTTAAAAGAGGCAATGAGAGCAAGGAAGGGTACATGGGAGGTTTGGGAGGGAGGGGAGAAGTAAAGAAAAATATGGGGTCAAGGAGTTTCAGAGTGACCCCCCCCCACAGTAAGAACATGTACTATACATCACAACAAAAATCCAAACACAACTCCCTTTAGAGCCCTGGGTAGCCAAGCATCCNGTGGAGCTAGCATTTCCTGCATTATCAATACAGGACAAAGTAGGATTACCCCAACCCAGGAGCTTTGCACTGTTGTGACAGGTCCCAGCACACAAGGATCTGTTAAATGCAGAGCAGGTCACCTTTGTATGTTAGAATGAGTCCAGCTCAGAGAACAGAAGCACTGATTAAGCCAAAAGTCTTCATGAAGAACAGAGGCTACATTGACAGCAGATCTTCATAACTGAAAAGGATTTAAAGTGCCCCGGACATGACATGACAGAGGCCATCTTTCCAGGGAAAGACAATCATTGTGTATGGAGGTGACAAGAATGGATGGACTTAGAGATGACTTGAGAAAGACAGTAAAAAGTAAACTGGATGAGCAGGTTATGTGCAGATCTTGGGCGGGGGGGCTCTTCAGCTCATGTTCTCCATCATCCCCTCCCATCCCAGGCAACGATTCAGCACTCAGCTCTTCTATGCCCACATCCTTCTCCTCACATCTTAAAATCTGTATCACTTGTGACTCTGCCTTTTCTCCTATTCTGAGCTTCTTGGGAAAAGAGAGAGAGGCCCGAACACCGAGTCTCCTCTTTCTCATGTCCTAGTCACTCTTTCATGTAAATTTGGTGGAGTNTTTCTACTCCCATCCTGCCAGGAAGCTTATTCTTGCCAAGGACCTCTCCCAACTGCCAAATCAAACTTCTCAGCTCTTATCTAATGTTATTCTTTTGTGTGTTTAGAGTTTTTCACTGAGAATTCTCTTTTTCTAGCCCCCGTCCTTCCTTCCCTGGTTCCCTCTCCCTCTCTCCATCCTCTNTCTTCTCTTTTTTTTGCTTTTCTTTTTGACACATCTCTCACTCGCCCAGAGCACATTCGCTGTGCACCTTTTCCATGAAAGGCTGGACCCCGGAGCCCACAGTCCTGTGGAAGAAGGTATCTATGGAAACTAGAACATTCTACAAAGTGCTATAAATATGGTGCCTGAAGTTTAGGTGGTCCAGAGAAAGCAAAGAAGGAGTTGTAGTTCTCACTTAGGAGAGAATGCTGCTCTAAGTGGGATAACGGCAGCTGTGCAGATCTGACAGAGGAGGCAAAGGTTGGGGAGTTCAGTGGCTTGTTCAGAATAGTAGGAAGGAGGTGTGAGGTATATTCTCATGACCTTGTCTTCTGCAGCCAGCTCCCTGAAGTCACTGTCACATACAGTTGTTCTGAGANCTTGCTCCCTGAGTGGCCTCATGCTCAATGCCATCCAGATGTGCCAAATAGAACATCAATTCCTACCTATCCTACCCCTCTCCAGCCATGTTCAAGTCCAGCATCCAAGTCATTTGTTTCCCAGCACCTCCAGGTAAATTGCATGAGGTTTGTAAATGGTCTCCCTGCCTCAGATCTCCCTCCCCTCACTTAATGTACGCTACTAGGTGACTCTCCTAACAAATAAATAATATAGCGGCATCTCCCTTCACTCTCTCACCACAGAAGGCCTCCTTCAACCTGGAATCCACCAAGCTTCCCCATGAGCCACTGAGTTTGTAGTAGTATTTTAAGTCCCCTACCTATAGTCCCCAACCATTGCAGAGTNACTGAACCTCTTCCTCCAGGATTTTCAAGTAACATTGAAAAGTGTCCTGGGAGATTATACTATATCTCGTGGATTTGAGCTTGCTCTGAAATGCCACCTCANGTACCATAGGTATCCATCCCCCTGGCTAAGGGACTAAGAAATGCCAGTCCCTTCAACTGGCATACAAGACTCTCACAGTCTGGCCCATACCTGGCTCTCCATTCCATTTGTATACCCCTCCGCAGCCCATGCTGTATTCCAACAACACTTCTCTCTGTGTTCTCATACTCTAGAAGAGGACTCAATTTTTAAAATCAGCTAATTATACTCTGGTTTATTTGGGTCAATCTGAAATTATGATAATGTTAGGCCTTTCTAATGTTAAAACCTGAACTCATAAAAAATTCATCATCTTATAGTCTGATTTTTATTAAAGTAACAGTTTTTTGTTTATGTCAGTACTGGGGATT
>LZPO01076006.1:110948-127903 GCA_001675575.1 Neotoma lepida | reverse complement strand
ACACACACACACACACACACACACACACACACACACACCATGGACAGTTCTCTAGGTTTCATTCTCTCATACACATCAGAGCAGTTACCAGTGTCCTACAGTCCTGAGCACCGCATGTGAACATCGACCTTAAACAAGAATAGCGACTGGGAAGGGAGGACCCCAGTGGGGATTTAGTCAGGAAACCCATATCCAGTGGCAATGGCAATGTGGGCACATCCAGTCCCACAACAGCATCATCAGTGTGACGTCCACAGGCTAGCTGCCCATGGCCAGCTCAGAAGGCAAGTTTTATCATCCTGCACCCACTTGTCCCCCTCCACCTAAGTGATGCATTTCAGCCTTCTCTCCCCCAGCGCCCAGTCCCCTCAACCAGCCGTTGAAGACCTGTACTTCACTCTACACTCCTCTGAAATCAGACCCAAGGTCATTTTTTTCTGTTTTTAGTTTTGGTTTTACGTGTATGTATGGCATATGTGGTGGGTGTGTGTGTTCAAATGTGTGTATGCACATGTGTGAGAGAGTATGTGAGGTATATATATGAACGTATATGGAGGCCCAAAAGTGATGACATGTGTCTTTCTCTATCTCTCTCCACCCTACTCATTGAAGCAGGGTTTCTGAATTGAACTCAGGGCTCACCGATATGGCTAGTCATGCTACCCAGCTTGGTCCAGATAGGGTTGCCTATCTAAACCCTGAAATTACCAGAGGGCCATCACACCCACCCAGCATTTATTTGGGTGTCTAGGATCTGAACTCCAGTCCTCACGCTTGGGTGGCAAGGGTTTCACCTGCTGAGACATCTCTCTGGGACCCCCACCATTTTCTGCTCTCCCTCCGCTCTGCTCTGGCTACGCCCCTGAGCATATGGGATGCTCACACTGCAGCTGCTACCCAGCAATTCCACAGCCCAGATCATCCATACCCTTTCCCTCAATAGCTACAGTATATTGCAGGGAGCCTAGCTAGAGAATCTAAGGGAATGTCTCAAAGTCTCCTTCTTTCCAAGAGCAAACATGTGCTCCCCACAGTGGTAGAGTTATAACCTCCCAAATAACAACTGTACATTCTCCAGAAACCTCTGCAGCCCCTGAGCCTGGGTCGGCCTTTGGATCCCTCCTTGTCATCCTACCAGCAAGCTTCTCTTCCACACAGATTCAGTTCATCTGGGAAATGTCTTCAGCTGCCTGACCACTATTTCAGTTTACCAAAGATGTTTACATCATTTCTGAGGCCCAGATGTAGACATGGCTAGAGTATTTACCCCAAAAAGTCTCTAGCTGTCTTGCAGGTGAGTGGATAAAAATCTGAGCTGCAAAGTCATCACGATTCCTCTCACAATACTGGTCCAAGTCTCGCCTGGCAGCCACCTGGACACTTGCTAAACATTTTGCTTAGATGGGAATCTTCTCCTAAAGACCCTTCGTAGCACAATTAGTGTGACCTTATTTAAAAAAAGACAACCCACAAGGTCAATGCCTAGTCTCCACTTGAGGAGCTGTTTCAAGATTTTGTGGCAAGGCAAGGGCAGTTGGGGACAATGCCTGCTCTGGGGAGCTCCAGAGAAGGATTTGCTCCAGCTCATAGGTTCAGTCTCCAACTTCATTTTGAGATATTTAATTGCAGCAATAAAGCAGATTAGCTGCTTCGTGCTGTTAGTATAAATAAGTACTTCTTTTTTTGGTATTAACCCTGCCATGTCAGTCCCAACACCAAAGTTCATGTGGTTGTTTAGACACGTAGCGTCTAAGCAGCTCACCCCAAGTGACTGAAACTAGATGGAGCAAACAGCCCTGGGAGGCTCCTTCCCTTGAATGGTGATGTCTGGACCACCAAGTTGATGATCTCACTCGGATCCATGAACCATTTCAAGGATCTAGACTACACACACACACACACACACACACACACACACACACACACACACACACACACAGAGCCCTGATCTTAGGGTTTCATTAAACCCCCCTTTAACTTATCCTTCCATTCCAAAGCAATGGTTCTCAAAGTAGGACCCACTGACTGCGCATACAAAATCAACCCAGGAGCTTGTTCAAAAGAAAGCCTTCTAGGTTCCATGAAGAACTTTTGAATCAGTGTCACCGCTGG
This sequence comes from Neotoma lepida, assembly GCA_001675575.1. NCBI lineage: Eukaryota > Metazoa > Chordata > Mammalia > Rodentia > Cricetidae > Neotoma > Neotoma lepida. The sequence continues at coordinate 125,791 of LZPO01076006.1, read as the reverse complement.
GATGTAGCCAGGAAGCCACATTTTTATTAAGCTTGGCAGAAAATTCAGTGTTGCTCCATACATCTAGCAATTGTAATCTATGCTCTCCTTCTTGTAAATGGAGATGATGATGATGATGATGATGATGATGATGATGATGATGATGACGACGACGACGACAACAACAACAACAACAACTAGGATGGGAAAATGGAGATGGTGATGACAGGGACAGCAGTGATTAAAGACAGATTCCTGAATATTTACTGGGTGGTTTATGGTTATTAATGCTCTGATATTATTTCATTTAGTTCTCAAAATGATTTGATTGTTACAAACCCATTTACAGACAAGAGCTGAGATTTTCAGAGAAGCTAGACTTCCCAACTCAGCAAAGCCCTTGCTTTGCACTCTTTTTCCGGAAATAACAACTTGCATGAATCAATTCGCTCAGCCTGTCCCACCTCCCCAGAAACCACAGCTGAGGAGTCGCTGGCCAGACATAGTCAGTCTCAGCTCAGAGCCACAGAATCATCTTCTGAAGGACAAAATGCATGACCTTGAATCATTTTTCTATCCATCCAGGAAGACAACAAGTTCCTGAGCCAACTCCTAGACACCCAACCAAGAATCTGAAAGCTCACCAACCCCAGTTCTTCAGAGCTATTGCACAACAACCACAAGACCCGGGGCTTGCTGTGACTGATGCTCTACTGTAAATGTCTATCCCAACATAAATATCATCCCCTGGACAGTGACATGTTGTTAAGATTAAATGGACAGAGGGCTGGTGGATGGCCTNNTTGGTAAGATGCCTGCTGTGCAAACACGAGGACCTGAATTAAATCCCCAGAACCCACAGAAAAAGCCAGATGTGATGAGACACACCTGTAATCCAATGTTGGAGGCAGAGACAAGTAGTCCCTGGGGCTCACTGGCAGGACCTTCAACAGGAAGCTACAGGTCCAAGTGAAAGATCATGCCCTCCCAAAAGTGGACCAAGCCTGAGCAATGATGTCCAACATTGACCTCTGTCCTCCACATATATGTGAATGCCTAAGCATGTACACCTAAACATACACACTGGTGTACACACACACTCACACGCACACACACACACACACACACACACACACACACGAAGTTTAAATGGACATAATAATTGTAAATGTTCTTTGCAGTTATAAAGTACACTCATGGTCACTGTTACCATTGCTAACAATAATGCAATCATCTTTTGGGTTTCAAATTCCATCTCTTCCCTCCTTCCATCTTTTTCCACCATTCCTCTGTCCTAAGTGCCACCACATATGTCCAAGCTAAAAGCCAGGACCCAGCCATCACATCTGAGAACGGCTAGCAGTAATTCACGGATTGTTTTTCCTCCACACTTCTTAGCAGTTCAGAAAGGCAAGTCACAGCAATAAATTGTGTACAGAAAGGACAGCATGTCACCAAAGGGACCATTACCTCCTTAGAAGTCAAGCAACATAGATTAGAATGGAAATTATTTGGGATCTTCATCAGTTGGCTGAAATTGTTCAAGGCTCAGCAACTCACTGAGGTTGGATCATTGGTTTTAGTAGTGTGTGTGTGTGTGTGTGTGTGTGTGTGTGTGTGTGTACATCTTTCAGTGAGATTCAAAAGAAAAACAGACCACTTCACATTCTAGGGTCCCATGATTATTCCAGTGGCATGGATCTGGTATTCTTGACCTAATTTTTCTGACTAAGTCTTCTCTGGACACAAGAATTTCTCCGTAAGACATCACAGGAGGAAGGAAGGAATGGCTTCCTCAAAAGACGGAATAGCTACAGTCAATGGCAGACAACCTGGAGAGGGAAGACATCTTTAGAGAGGAAGTCAAGTTATCACCTAGACCCTAATAGTTCCTGGAAGCACAAAGAACTTTTACCTTCTCTGACCAAGGATCTAACTGTCCACTCCCATCTGCTATACTCCTGGGTCAGGAAAGACAGGAAAGTATAGGAACAAGAATAAAGGCTAGCCTTAAGTAAGAGCTTCCTAAGTGCCAGGCACTGTGGTTTCATGTGCACTGTCTTATTAGATCATACAAAAGCCCTATGAACCAGATCCTAAGTTATTATCCCCACTTAGTAGATGGGCAAACTGAGGCTTACAATGGTTATGTGACTTACTCAAGATCACAGAATCCATCATAGGTGTGCTGGTCAGTTTTGTTTTGTTGTTATTTATTGTTGTTGTTGTTGTTGTTTTACCTTCATGAGTACCCAAGAGAAACAGCTTTAAAAAGGAAAGATTTATTTTAGCTCACATTTTCCAAAGTTTTAGGCCGTGGTCACCAGAGTCATTGTTTCTAAGCCTGTGATGAGGCAAGACACTGACCAAGGGAATGGTAGAAACATAAAGAGACAGTAAGGGGGAAGGGTCAGCAAGAGCCTACCAGAACATGTCCCCAGTGACCTATTGCCTACTGCTAGGTTACACCAACAAAAGTCTCAAGGGACTCCCAAAAGAGTGCCACCAGCTGGGGACCAAGTTTGCTATACATGCACTTATATATATTTTATTTAACTCATATATGTTTTATATTCAAAACATAGTAACAGAGAAGCTACCATTGGTTCTCAATATTTCCTTGGGAACCACACACTTGAGCTTTGTCATCTGATTCCAATAGCCAGGGCTTGGCCTGTAGACGAAAGTTTGTCCGGTTCCCCCGCCAAGAAAAGGGGAAATGATGGGAATGTCTTTCTAAAAATGTGTTGCTCTGATTGGTTGATAAATAAAGCTGTTTGGCCAATGGTGAGGCAGAATAAGGATAGGCGGGACATTCGAACTAGGGGGAGAGCAGCAGAAAGCAGAGCTGGGGAGANGCCATTCTGCCACCTAAAAAACAACATATAACAGCACACAGGTAAAGCCACGTGGAACACGTGGCAACATAGATTTATAAAATGGGTTAATTTAAGATGTAAGAGCTAGCTAGCCAGGGCCATAGTTTAAAAATGATATAAGCGTCTGTGTGTTTATTTGGGTCTAAGCGGGCCATGGGAGCCGGGCGGGGGAACCGGACAAACTTTCATCTACATTGGCCCACAGAGGTTGTAGATCTACAGTATAGAGGTTAAAACTCAAGTTCTGGAGTTGAGTTACTTGACCAACACACACCTACTCTCCAGCTATACACTATAACCTCATAATGGCTTGGTTTTTCTATTTACAAATCAGTTATAATCCTCTTGATAGAAATTTAATGGAGGTGTAAATGACATGTGTCCCTCCATGTGCAAATATACAGGCACACGCATGTAAGTGAGGAGGTGCCAAGCCGATCTCCTTCCATCAAGAACCCATTTCCAAGACAATTAACACACCTCTGGGTTAATGACATTATTCCATAGAGGAAGCTAGAATCTTTGTGACTTCATCATTTCTTCTGGGTACCACCTCCTACTCTATCACATTAAAGCTGAAACATCCCACACATGAACTTTGGGAGACCCATCCAAACATAACATTGTCCTAATCACCCCAAGAGCATAGCTCTAGCCTGGACCACTCAGCAAGCCCCACTATCACTATCCTAAGGAAACTGTGACACCTAGACAACAGTATGATCCTTTTCTGGATAGGATTTCCCCCATCAGCTCATCCCACCCCCTGCCAACATCACTCCCCCACACCCCCTTCTATACCCTGTGACCCTAAGAAAACCCTTGGGCATTTAAGCACCCAAAGACCTCGCTTTTCACACCTGCTAACATCATTGTGCAGAATACTCTTTCAAGTCAGTTTGAAGTCTGAATAATTTAGCCCTAAGGGCCCTTGGGGTCATTTGAAAGTATTAGGGGTTCCTAGAGGTACAGACCAGAACCACCAGAGGTTTCCAGAGCCTCCTTTCCCTTAGGAATAGGAGGAAGCAAACAGAGAAAGGAAGGTGAGGACAACCCACTGCTTAGAGAAGAGACAGAGGGATAGGGACTGAGGTAAGTATGCAGGGCCAGAGAAAGTTGGGAGCAGTTAAGTAGGCCAGAGGGTCTGGGCTAAAGATGTGTGATTAGTATCACTAATCATTCCACCAGTTTAAAATAGGTTCTCTCCTCTGAGACCGTCTTCCCAGGGTCAGCAGCTTCTGATTAACTCAGGTTGCTGCTGAGCTTCTGCTGCAGGGTAAAAAGAGGCTCATGGGGAGACCAGAGGGTCCCCCCCAGAACAGCAGGTACTGACGTCCCAGAGCAACTCCCTAGTCTCCTTCAGCACAGTTCTTTCCAGGGGCCACTGAACCCCAAACCCACTACCCAGCACCCCATAACAGAATTAGTTCACCCTCTCCCAGGGAGCAGAACCCAGCAAGCCAAGGAGATAATTGGCAGGGCTTGGGGCCAGCCCCGGGGGGATAGTGATTGGGAGAGTCTCCTGTCTTCAACATGTCACCCCCACTTATCCTCAGGGTGCTTTACCTAGAGTAGTCTTGCAGCTGCCTCACATCTGCTCCCTGGAACAGCGTCTCCAGCGATTCAAAATACACAGCTCTCTGCTCAGGCCCTTGTCATCTCTCAGCCTCCAGACTAGACAGTCCTTTTCCCTCCCCCTGTAAGTCACTTGTTCAACATGGTTGTTTGGAAGAGGGGAGCTGTGGGGGCAGAGGCCCAGAATTACAGCAGAAGTTAATTGCCTGGGTGGCAGAGGGCCAAAGCAGGGCCATGTCAGCCTCAGAAGCNGACCTGGTTCTCCGCTGAAGGTCATTATGGGAACAGCAACTTCAATGTCTTCATCCTACAAAGCCACATGGAAGATGACAAGTCAGCTGGCCTGAGTGTGACTAGCTTCCAACATGGCAGTGGGCATCTCTGATAGCCTTGGGGCACAGTCCTCTTTCTAAATGCCACCTTCACTGACAAGTACTGTTAATTGGTAGCTGTGGGACTACACAGGAGACATCATTTCCCCCAAACATGTTCCTTTCACCTAGAAGTCCCCAGATCCCTCTCCTTCTCAACGCCATCCTGCCCCATATTTAGAGTCTGTCAGTCTGGTTTCCTCCCCTGAGCTACATCACACCAGCTCATGCAGCAAGTGACCAGCCAGGACATAAGATCATGCCTAACAAAACAGAGTGAAGGAGCTGGCTCTGTTGGAGAAACAGCAGGTGACATCAGCTGGTGCAGGACAAAACCACGCTGAGAGTCCAACTGCTTCTTCACCAAGAAGACAGTGAGTCTCCCTGTCCAGGCCTCTGAATGTGAGTCAATGCCTCTCATGTGCAGGTGGAGATCAGGTGTAGCAAAGTGACCAATGACCCCCAAGAGCCATTAACAGGCAGGCCACAACATTCTAAATGTCCAATGAAGAAAGGGCTGGTGCTGGACTCAGAGACTCGTGGTGAAGGAGGTGTAGAATAGGAATCCTAACAGCCATATCCAAAGAAGGACCAAAGCTGAAAGAGTATGCACTAAAACCACTTCCCTCTCTGGTCTCCATACCCAGGTAAGAACTAATTGCAGAGAAGAGAGTCCAGGAACATAAAATCAGGTAGCCAGATACTGACAGTGCATAAGAAAACCAAAGCCAGTGCTCTCTGGTCTGGGTCCCGCTCCCTCCACTCCAGGGAGCTCAGACAAGGAACACTCTGTGTAATCTTGCCCACTCCAACCCTGGGGAGACACTGCCGACCAGTAGCCTGGCTTTAATCAGCACCCATCTAGGGCTCCAGTCAGCTGCCTTCTGACTACACCAAGGCATAAGAATGTCCTGGCAACCCATGAGGCAGCTGGCAGCAACTGGGATTCCACAAAAGCAATCATCCCATCTTGCATTCTCTTAGTGCATCAACATGATTTTTGCCCACTGAGATCATTGTTGGGGAGAACAGCCAGCCCAGCTGTTGCTACCCAGGATCAGAGAACAATGAGGCCACTGTCATTCAACTCACCACTCCCTGCCAGCCAAGGAACATGGGCTGNCAATTACATGTACTCACCCCTCATGCTATGTAATACAGTTNCCCTACTCTTTTCTGTAGCTATAATCGCTGATGGACAATGTGTATCCCTCTGGCCAGTGTAAATTTCTAGATAATCCATCCTAGTTACTGAGGGACTTAGGCTAGACTATGGGCCAAGCCACAGAGCTAGAAGAGTGCACTGGGAATCCAACCTAGTCAGTGTGGCTCCAGGTGTGGCATTCTTAGTTAGGATGGCATGGCACTTCACAGAGTGAGTAGCCAGAGCATTGCAGTTACAGCTGCCAGGTGGGGAACATGAGGAGGGGCAAAGGCATGTGCAAAGGCACAGGAGTGTGGGCATAATGGAGTCCTTGGTGACCAACAAGCAGCAGCATGGCGAGAAGGATGATGTCCTTGATTACCTAAAAGTGGCCAGGTGTGGCAAGAGCAGGAGTTGCTTCTCAAGAGCAGGTGGCACCNGATCATGGAAGACNGTGGAGCATGGATCTAGACTTAGGTGAATGGCACTAAGTAGGAAGCTAAGGCATTCCAGTAGAGAAACAGCATGATAAGTTCAGGTTAACAGGAGGCAAGGGTAGAGACCAGGACATCAGTAAGGAGACTATAGCCAAGCATAGTAACAATAACTCAGGCACGAAGTTTCAATCATTANCTGTTTGTGGAGAAAGAGGATAACATGCAGGAGGAGTCTAGCACTTCTGGGGCTGGCCAGCAGGAGAAGGTCAACTCCAGGAAGGCACTAATGTAAATTCAGAGTGCATAGTTCCATCCCGTNGATCCAGCCTGTGGTAGCTCAACATCAAGTTCATNGTGAAAAAGCAGAACAGATGGGCTAGTGAATAGACATGAAGTTCCAGCCAAGAAAGTNTGAAAGAATGGGACAGAGGGCCTGGGAGAGGGTGAGGGATCAACAGAGGCACAGGGAGCTCAGAGTCAGAGAGAAGAAGAATGGTGGATCTGTGGGGTGCTAAGAGNTTGACAGAGGGTCTTGGGAAAGGTGGTGAGGTGTGAACTATAAATGGGAAACGTGAAGGATATAGTGGATAGCTTTTGTCATTCACACGGTAGCTTGAGGNAGGGCTATTTGCATTTCAGATGACCCAAAGTCATGTAATAGATTATGTGTAAGGAACCTAAGAGTGCTCTACTCAGCCTCGGAATCAGAACATGGATAGAAGATGCTGTATACCCCTGGCTCCTCCCTGGTAACTTCCCTTTGAGAAAAGTTTCATGGATGGACCAGGCTGCACAAGTTTAAGGTCTGGAAGGACGCATAGACGAGAGGACTGGGTGGTAGACATGTAAGAGGGAGCAAAACAGAATAGGGTATGAGCACAGCATAGAAGAGGGAAGCAGAAACAGCATCCTTCGCCCTGAGCCAGGAGGATGGAGATGAGGGCTATTGTAGAGTTGGACAAAGAGGAAGATAATAAGAACTGGAAGTTGAGGACCATTTGCCAGGTGATCTGTCTTCCCTTCAATAGCATAACAATAATAGTAAGTGGGTCAGTAATGAGGTTAGGACCTAAGGAGACCAAGCTGACCAGAGACTGGAAAGATTGGTTGCCAAGCAGAACCAACAGCCTGCCTGATAACTCCACAGTGACTCTTTCTACCCAATCGCGCTATTTCTCCAAGGGTTCTCAAAAAGACAGGTGAGGAGTATTGACAGGTAGTTAGGTTGACATCAAGGTGTGAAAGCCAGCTGGTGGGTCTTATCCAAGCTGGTGAAACAGCTGGTAAGAATTGTGTTGGACAGGTACATCATGGGATCTTGGCCTGACATCGCTGGAAATGGGACCTGCCTGGGGCCAAGGAGCAGGATCCAGAGGCTGTACCACTGAATGAGGTCACAGATCAAGTAAGACAGTCAAGCACTCTGAGGTAAGTGTCAACTGAGTGGTGTGAAGTGCTAAATGAGTTTGCATCTGGCTTTGACACCTATCAGCTGTGTGGCCTTAGGCAGATTTTTTAACATCTCTGAATCCCCATGAACTTATTCCTAACAGCCCCTCTCTAAGGGTGTTGTCACCCAAGGCTCCAAGGAGAGAGCTGTGAAAGTTCATTGTAAGCTGTGTGCAAATGTCAGCCGTGATGTGTCGGGCAAGGGAGGTCAAGAGCGTCAGCAGGTTTCAGGCAGGATTAAAACAAAGCAAGTCACTCTTCCTAGTCCTTTCAGAGGCTGCTTTTCCCTCACTCTGCCCTTGTCCTTCCCGAATCTCATTTGCTTGGTTTCTGACCAATCTCTAAAACCTACTGGAGTCAATTTGAATTCTAAACCATCCCTCCAAGGTGCCCCCTCCAGCCTCAGCTGGGTGTCATCTATGAAATTAATGAGCNTGCTCTCTGTTTCATTGTCTAGTTCATTGCCGGAAACATTAAATAGCCCAGGGCTCCAGACATAGAATTGCTTCAGATAGCCTCTCATAAGTCTCTGGGGGTTTTGTTTGTTTCTTTTGAGCCAGGTTTTTCCCTTCCTGAATTTTAGCTATCACACTGTCACCATTCTCACACATAGAGGTAGTCTGTCGGTGGAGCACTCAACAATTTCCTCAAATCTACCCTACTTCTACCTCTAAAAGCATTATTTAGAAGACTATAGATCCACCCCCTTGACCCTGACCTCTGCCCAATGTCCAGTCTCTATGGNCCTCTGAGTCATCATTACCCAGTCCATGGAGTTTAGTGTATATATTAGTACATTTAAGCCAGTGAGCAAAAATGTCTTACACTGAGTAATTTATAAACAAAAATACATTGCTCACAAGTTCTAGAGGCTAGTAANTCCACAAACAAGATGCCAATAGCTTGGTGTCTACTGGCACCTTCTAAATGTCCTTCCATGCCACTCTCAAAAGCTGTAATGGTAAATCTTGATTGTCCACTTGATTGGCTTGATCAGTGTCTAGGAAATTAATAAACCTCACCTCCAGATGTGTCTGTGAGTGTGTTTATGGAGAGAATTAAATAGGTAGAAGACCTACCTGGAATGCAGGAGCACCATCCCAGAGGCTGGGAACTGGGAGGGGAAAGGGAGGAAGTCTGCAAACACAGTCATGTTCCTAAATCTCTGCTCCTTGCTTCCTATGAAGTTATGGGCCTCCTCTGTCGTGCATTTCCCACCAGCATGATGCTGCCCTTATCTCAGGACTTAAGTGATGGGGCTATGGGACTATGAACAGAACCCCTGAACCAATGAGTCAGATAGATCCTTCTTTAAACTGGTATTTATTAGAGTATTTGCCACAAAAATGAACACCCTAACACAAAAATCTTTCATAAGGCCACTAATCCTGCACATGAGGCTGGAGATAAATTACCTACCTCTCAGAGGCTCCACTTCATGATACTATTTCTTTGAAGATGATTAGATTTCAACATAAGAATTTGACAGGAGTATTCAGAACATATCACTATCTGACCAAACTATAAGTGTATACCCAACAATTTGCCACTAAAGAAGGATTCTTGGAGGTAATTGCTGGAAATGTCTTAAATGCAGTGTTACCCAGATCTGTTTCCACCCCACTTTGCTTGAAGGCAAGTTCTAATACCCAGGTCCGGGAGACAGTACCTTTCTCCCACCTCCTGGCATTTCTCTTTCTTCTATTCCCTCATCATGATTCACAAGGAATCCATCCAACTTCTGTGGACTACCTACAAAGTGCCAGCCATTGGNACATTGCCCTTAATGTGATCTTGTCTGTGCTTCTGCAGCTTCAATCCAAACTCTTGCCTGCTCTGTCTTCCCTGGTGTCCCCAGCCATTCTCTAACCCTGAACTTTACTTAACCAGACCTCCAGACTTCTTCCCCTATGCCTGGGGTAACACTTACTTCCACTGTTGACCTTCCATCTGAATTCTGGCTCCTGGGTCACCCCTGGCTTTTTGGACCATTTTGATCACCTTCTCAGTCTTTATCCATGTTTCTCCATCTCTATTTCTCTGTCCTATGCCTAGCCAGACAGCCTCTCTTTTATTTATCCTATCCTCTACCCATGTGGAACCACAGCCAATCCTACTTTAGAATTTCCCTTCTTGGCTACCTCCAGCTATTGAGTGAGCCTTTCATCTACATTTATGAAGTATTTTGTGACTCTGGTCCTTGGCACCAAAGGACCAAAGATTTGGTACTAGGGTAGGACACTGGCCACCAAATGTACTTCACCTTTTAAGATAGGAGATCTAGGTCTCTTCTTGGGAAGACTAGGAAGCACAGCTAATTATCCTCAAGAAGGATAGGATCCGGGACCCTTGGGGTCTTTTACCCATCAATTATACACAATGATGTTCATAGTTCACTTGACATGTTGCTAGGCACCAGGAATCCAGACATTATTAAGCCACACTCTAATCGGGGCTGGAGGGTGTTCCTGAAGACAAAGACATGATATTCAAGACTGTAGATAAAACACAGAAAGAAAGAAACATATTTTTTGTTTAGGGAAGGGTCAAGATGTGTCACATAACTGTCACACTGGGATACACAGAGAAACATGGAGCACACAGCAGTAGAGGGATGTGTGTGTGTATCCAGGAATAAACCATTGTGTATACGCAAGTGTGTGTCAGCCATGGGGAAAATGGTTGGTATGAATACCTCTCAGNACATCACAGAAAATCCAGAAAATGAAAAAAACTTAAAGGTTGCAGGGTGATCTCACAGTCCCCTGGTTGTCCACTTTCAGCAACGCCCCCTACTTTACTGCCTCCATCTACCTAGAGCCAGACCTTAGCAATTCTTCTTTGGGCCTCTTTATACCTTTTCTCCACATCTCTGCCTCTCATCTTGATTGCTATAACAGCCCCATGACTGATCTCCCTGCCTCCAANTCTACCCTCTTCCAAAGGTTCTCCCCATTGAGTCCTTTCCTCCTTCAGTGGTTCCCAATTGCCTTTGGCCTAGCAAGACTTTCTATGTTACCAGTTCAGACCCCACTGGTCCTTTTAGCCAGTGTCTTACCACTCTTGCCCCAAGCTTAGACTCAATACTCTGTTCATACCACACAGACCTCTCCCATTCCATCTCCCNCCATGTTTCTGCTTCTTCCTATAGCAGCTTTGCCCCGCCCACCACCCTACTTCCTCTTTGTCCAGTTGACCTATACATAGCCAATCCTTTGCTCTCAGGCCAGCTTCCTTTGCCCCCTTCTGGCCNATACCTCTACCATCACAGAATGACAAGATCATGTATTTTTCAGTCATCTGGTCCCATTGGAGTATGACAATGGAGAAGGCAGAAGTCATGCCTGACTTGGAGATACATCAGTCCCTGTGAAGTGAGAGGGGCTCAACAGCTATGGAAGAAAACATGCCACTTCCTCAGTAAGGCCTTGTTTTCATTGTGGTATTCTCAAGGGAAATTAGTCATTCTGATGTTTTCTTCTGAAAAATAAGAGTAAAAATAACTACCGGAAGTGAAGATGACTTTAGAAGCCTTCATGTTCACATCCTCAATATCACNTGAAGAAACTGAGACCTATAGGAAAATGAATCAGCTGATACTGCAAAAGGAGTAGCCACAGCCACTGCCAGAACCACTGCTTTAGTGTATGGTAGTTTGTGATACTCACCCTCATAACTCCACNCAACTCAGTCCCCAGATATTAGCAAAAGCATTTTCTTATCTACTTTCTTACGTGATTCCTATTCAATCCTACATTGATTACCCAGCTACTATCAATGTCTCCATTTTATTGATTGGAAAATTGAGGCACAGAAAGCTGAAGTTACAACTTGCTGTCATAAAGGAAAATCTTTTGAAATCCAGAGAACAGACAGACAGACAGACAGACACATACACACACACACACACACACACACACACACACACACACACACCCCACAGTATCTAGTCTTTGGCATTTCACTCAAATAGGGTCAGGTGCCAACAAGGAGCAGAGTAATGTGGCCAATGCCAAGTTGCCATAGCAACACATCTCCAGCGTGCAGACTGGATACTGACCAAAGAGACCCTCTAGACAAAAGACCACCCTGCTTACAGCTGGAGCAGAACCCATGCTGTGTCCAACGCCAACAGACGAGGTGAGCATCCACAGCTCTCAAACTTGTCACTGCCAGGGCCTGACTTTACTTAAGAAAATTATTTTTCCTGCAGTCTCATGGGCAATGGACTATGCCCTACCTTTTAAAAATGAGATTGGGAAACCAGAACTGACCTGACACATCCCTCCAGTTTCCCGATGCACACTTAAACACTCTGCCAAATCTAATATCTTTATTCCAAAAACCTTCAATTCACGTAGGGCAAGCAGCTTCTGCCTGTGCTGTACAGAGCGTACACTTCAGTCTTTATATTACCCAGAGGAATGAGCTGCTATTATGAAATCATTAAATTAATAACTTGGTAATATAGGCAGATATATAAAACAATCTGTTCATAGAACAAAAGAAATTACTACGTTCCAAACATTCATAATTTAATTTAACAGCAAATTAAAGTAGCATACATAATTTTAGCCTCAAAATGTCAATAGAATTATGTAAATATGGCACCAAGTCCTGGGTTATGTGTATGTACACGCACGCGCAAGCATGTGTAGGGTTGTGGGTGTGAACGGAGGGCGGAGGGTGGGCCTGACATTTCCCTCCTGTAGGCCTCTCTTCTTCACAACACAGAAGCAATTGACAGAAATAGATGAGGTGCCCGGCTTTTAATTAAGAATTTATTAAACATTCAAAGAGCTGTGGAGGAAAAAGCTAGCAAGGCATTCTGCTGGCTGCTAGAGCTGGGTGCTGAGCAAACACTAAGAGTTACAGAGAAGAAGAGTCAAGCGGGGCTCCACACTCCTCTCTGGGGAAGGCAAGCATCAGAAGCCACAGGGCCCCAACCACACAGTCTGTAAGAATCTCTGAGATTTAGAACGGTGGAAACAAACCCGTGGAGTAGAATACACTGGCTAGCATCATGCATGATTAGGGTAAGGAAACTTGTGGTGTCTCAACACTGGGCAAGAACCAGCCATCACCCTGACAGGTCTGAGGGTAGGTCAAGGTGCTGTGTAATAGCTCAGACTCTAGTCCATTCCAGGCAATTCTAAAGTACCTATTGTTTGTGCACCAAAGGTCCTGAGGCCTTATGTCATTTTATGAGTCTCTCACATGAAGTTCTTTTTCTTTATTTTTGAGATTATGATATAATTGCATTTGTTTCTTCCCNTTCCTCCCCCTAAACCCTCCCCTGTACCCCTCCTACTCTCCTTCAAATTCATGGCCTCATTTTCACAAATTATTATTACATGCATATATGTATGTGCGTATACATATATATTCCTAAATATAACCTGCTCAGCCAATATAATATTATTCATATATATGTTTTCAGGGCTGACCATTCGGTACTGGACAACCAATCAGTGTGCTCTTCACTGGAGATAACCACTTCTCCTGCTCTCAGCTTTACTCAGTTGCCTATAGTTCCTTGTGTAAGGCTGAGGCCTCATGGGCTTTTCCCCATCTACTCTGGCATGTCTTCTGCTGGTGTCATCCTTGTTCAGTTCACGTTTGGGCAATTATTTTGGTGAGACTTTTTGTGTGTAGATTCTGATATTACTAGGAGACAAAACCTCGCTGCAAACCCCCAATCCTCTGGCTCTTATATTCTTATGACCCCCTCTTCTTCAGTGTTCCCTGAGCCTTAAGTGTGGGAATGTTTTATATTTTATATTTCCACCAGAACTGAGATCTGCAATTCTGCAGTTTGATTAGTGGTTTTCTGTAGTGGTCCCCATCTGTTGCAAAAAATACTTCCAAAACATACAGCTTATTGCTGCTAAATTTGGTTGCCCGCCACAGGTAGAAGGTAAGTCTCTATTGCTAAAGAGACACCATGTACTTCAGAAACAAGACTCAGAGACACCTGAGCTGGAAATGACCTGAATGTTTCCTCCCTGCGGACTCTTACATGGTACCAGAAGATTCAATGCAACCTTCTAAGAGAAAGGGGCAACCAACAGTTCTATGCAGCTATGATGCCTATGAACCACATCAACAACCATAATGCACGATAATCCTAAGGGTGCAGTAGTGGCACACATAACTTGGTGGTAACCAGTGGCTCTATAATTGGATTTAAGACCTGCTCAACAAGAGGGAAAGCATGCCTGGTACTGGAAACCTAGATAACTACTCAGTACTAGTGAAATCACAGTTATTGGAGGATAATCTACAACTACTAACTGACTAAACCAGCATAATCCCTAGCAACAGTCTATAAACANTTGCCCTTATACNCACAGGTAAGTGTAGTCTTCATCCCTCANGAAGGAAACTAAAGAAGTTCTTAATTGCACCTCTGCTATGATCTTAAAATTGGTGCATTGTAAGCTTCATTCTCAATGCTGCAGAGTTGAGTCATGTTACTTTTAAAGGGTGATGAGGTCATGATGGTGGAGCTGATGTAGATTACCATGGCAATGGCTTGGTAATTTCTGGAGTGGTTTCCTGATAAAAAGGCCTTTAGCAGATGTAGATCCCTTGACTTAGAACTCTTTAGCTTCCAGAACTGTAGCTTCCAAACCCAGGTTTTTTTTTAATAAATGATTCAATCTTCAGAATTCTGTTAAACAACACAAAAAGGATTATAACATCCTCTATGGAAGCCAGGCACATTCCTTACTGCAGCAGAAGGGTGGAAACTGCTGCTTATGTAAGGCAGATACTCCTCTCCACTCCAAGAAGTAACACATCTTTCCACACCAGGAATTGCTTTCAAAAGGGAGTGGCTACCACTCTGTTCCAAATAGCTATGAAATAGAAACAACCAAAAGGCCTTTTAACAGATGAACAATAATGGAAATGTGATACATATAATCTACGGAATACTATTCAGCTGTAAAAAATAAAATTATGAAATTTGGAGGCAAATGGATGAAACTAGAAAAGATTATATTGA
>LZPO01076006.1:61052-79579 GCA_001675575.1 Neotoma lepida | reverse complement strand
AGGGGAGGGAGGGAGGGAGGGAGGGAAGAAAATACAAGCCATGATGAAGATGAAAATTAGCCAATTGAAATCAATTCAAAATTGACACACATTAGAATCCACAGACAAGGATATTAACAAGTTCTTCTGACTAACAAAAAATAAGTGAGTAGATACATGAATGCTAAATGGAATTATGGAGATGAAAACTACAATATGCCAGGTTCGATAAAATGATGTGGGATTAATAACGTATTAGACATCACAGAAGAAAATATTCCAAAACATATATACATATGAGTAGAAACTATACAGAATAAAACTAAGAAAAGAGAACATTCTAAATGGGGACAATGTATAGAGCAGATTTCTATATTTGTATTTGAAGGAGAAGGAGAAAGAGAAGGAGGAAAGAGGAGAGAGAAAGAAAGAGAGGGAGGGAGATCAGAAAAACTATCCAAAGAAACAATGGCTGCATTTTTTCCAAATTTCCAAAGCTACAAGCCTAGTGACTCAAGACTTTCAATGAACCCCCAGCACAGGAATGTGAAGACAGCGACACAGAAGTACATCATAATGAAATTGCTCACAAACCGATGACAAAGAGAAAACCATGTCACATCTAGAAAAGCTAGGATAACATGACAGCACAGCTCATCAGAAACAACGCAAGCAGGAAACCATGAAGCAGCCTCTCTGTGCTCCTGAAACAAGTGTTTGTTAACGTAGAATTCTATAGGAACAAAAAGATATTTCAAAACCATGCAAAAATCTAAAAGGATGGATCATCAGCATGCCTCTAGTATTACAAATCTCAAAGAAAACCCCACAGTGAAAAGAAGTGATACTAGATGGAAATAGAGGTCTACAAAAAGAAATGAAGCACTTTGGCTATGGCAAACACATTGGTAAACGTACGATTTATTTCTTAATATTTTCTAGAGGTAACGTATTGCAAAAAGTAACAAGTTGTGTATACATATGAAAGTAAAATCTGTGGAAATAATAGCACAATGAACATTAGCAGAGAAATGTAAGTGTGTGTGTATATATGTATGTATATATATACATACATATATATATATATAGGTTCTTATACAATATTATAGGTGAAATACGTGTTACTGGAAGTTAGACTGATAAATGAAATCTGTATATATGTAAACCCTTAAGCAAAAATAAACAAAGAGCTATAGATTATCAGTTTACAAATGAAACAATAAAAATAATTATTCTCAAAAAAGGGTAGAGAGAGGAAGATAAGAACATAAAAAAGATGCAATAGAAAACAACAGCCAAAATTATAAGTGGAAGCCTAACTACATTAATAACCACATTAAATGTAAACTTCTAATATCCCAAGTAGAAGGCGGGGATTTGTCAAATAGGGCAAAAAAGCAAAACTAATGACATGACTGTCCACAAGAAACTATATGAGAAAATATCACAAATTAATTTAATGAAAATAGGTAGAAAAGAGTGTACCACACTAAACTGACCAAAAGAAACCTGGAGTGGCTCCAGAGCTGTACAGCACTGGTAACACAATGAAGAATATGGCAGAGGTAAAGTAGTGTACCAAGTGACAAGGACCCATTGTATCAAAACACAGCAATCTCCAAATAGTGGCACACTTAATAAATCCTTTAAAATACATGAATTAAACCTTCAAGAACAATGACAAATTCACGATTTGAGACAATAATTCAAATGGTTCATTCTCAGTAACTGATAAAAGAAGTAGGCAGAAAAAAATCAGGATGGACATGAATGACTAAAACAACATTCCCAACTAATTTGACCTACATTATACATAAAGAAATAAATACTCATACAACAGAAACAGAATTTCCATTGTTTGGGAGCACATAAAGAACATTTACTGGAACAGGCCTTTTCCTGAGCCATAAATCTAAATCTTAATAAATTTAAAATAATTCAAGTCATACAAATTACATTCTTTAATCATAAGGAATTAAGTTAGAATTTAGTAACAGAAACAACTTTGGGAAATCCCCCAGACATTTGCCCACATTCCAAAACAGCCCACAATTCCAAGAAGAAATCAAAATAGAAAGTATTCTGGCCCATGTGAAAATGGAAAGACAGCAAAGCAAAATCTGCAGATAGTGACAGGTAATTCACGGGAAATTTGTAGAACTAAACTCATTTCTTTTTTACAAGAATAGAAGCTTCAAGTCCTGGGTTTTCTCCTTAGAACACCAGAAAAAAAAATCAAGATCAGCTAACTGAAGCCAAAGTAAGTGAAAGAAAGCAAGCAATAAAGATCAGATCAAAATCAATAAAACAGGATGTAGGAAAGAAACAGAAAGATCAATGAAGCTGAAAGACAGTTCTGTGGAGAAGATCAATAAAATTGATTGATACCTATCCAGAGTGATCAGAAAAAGAGAGAGAATGTCAAAGTATCAATATCAAGAATGATAGAGACTACACCACTGTGGATTTTACAGGTGTTAAAAGGATAAGAAGAATTGAAAATTATTTTATGTCATAGAATTAGGTGATTTAAATGAGATATCTTCTTTGAGATATGCAAGCCATTAAAATTCAGTCAAGAAATTGATAACCTCAGTAACCTTATGGCATCTTCTACCAAAATTTAAAGGAAGAATAGTATCACTTCTATACAAACTCTCCCAAAAAACTAAAGAAATACTGTCCAACCCATCCTCTAAGGCAGTGGTTCCCAACCTTCCTAATGCTGCAACCCTTTAATACAGTTCCTCATGTTGTAGTGACCCCTGACCATAAAAGTATTTTGTTGCCATTTCTTAACTGAAATTTTGCTACTGTTATGAATCATAATATAAATATCTGGTTGCAAGATATCGAATATGTGACCCCTGTAGGGGTCACAACCCACAGGTTGAGAACAGATGCTCTAAGGTCATTGCCTTAGTTTGCTATCGTTGTGATAAGACACCATTACTAACAGCAACTTGAGAAAGAAAGGGTTTATTTTTCTATTACAGTTCTCAGGTCATACTTCATCCTGGAGGAAAGTCAGGGCAGGAACTGAAGCAGCAACCTGGAGGCAGAACTGAAGCAGAGGTCATGGAGGGGTGCTACTTACTGACTTGCTCTTCCTGGCTTGATCGGCTTGCTTTTTTATACAACCCAGAACAACCTGGCCTGGGGTGGCACTATCCACAGTGATCTGGGCCCTCCCGCATCAATTATCAATCAAGAAAATGACCGGACAGACTTACCCACAGGCCGATATGATCTAGGAGGTTTCTCAAGTGAAATTCCTTCTTCCCAGATGTCTAGGTTTCTGTCAAGTTAACAAAGAACGATCAGCTCTATCATTGCTACCCCTGATGGCAAACTTGAAGAAACTATAATACAATTGCAGATCAATGCGCCAACAATTTGCAGTCATATTCAAATAGCTCTGATCTACACCTTGGCGTGGGATTTAAAAGTTAATTTTAAATGTTTCATGGACATGAGTGTAAAAACTTAAAACTAGTCCCTTGCTCATAGAGGGCCCCCTGCCTCCCATCGATCCTGATGGGAGGGTGTGCAGAGATGGCCAGCCAAACTAGTGGAGACGCATGAACTATGGACCCATGGCTGAGAAGCCCCATGGGCCCTCATCCAGAGACAGATGGAAGCAGATGCAGAGATTCACGGCCGGGCGCCGGGCAGAGCTCGAGGAGTTCAACTGATGAGAGAGAGGAGACGTTCTATGAACAAGAGATATTGAGATCATGAAGCCAGCCAAGCTGGTGGAAATGCATGAACTGTGGAACAGTATCTGTGGAGCCCCCCACGGTGCTGAACTGGGCCCTCTGGAGGCTTGAGACAGTTGTTTGGCTTGAAGTGTCTGAGGGCCCCCAGGCGGTGGGATCGGGATCCGTCCTTGGTGCAAGGCCTGACCTTTTGGAGCCCAGTGCCTATGGTGGGACACCTGGCGCAGTCTTGGCGCAGGGAGGAGGGTCTTGTCCTGCCTTGGCTGAGAGTGCCAGACTCCGAGGAGTCACCAAGGAGACCTTGTATTGGAGAAGGTGGGAGTGGGGGTGAGTTGAGGCGGGGAGCTGGCGGGGCGGGAGGAGGGAGGAGAGGGGGATCTAAGGTTGGTATTTAAAAGGAGTGGAAGCTCTTTTTAATAATAAAAAAATAAAAATAAAAAAATAGTAGTGTCAGTTAAAAAAAACTTAAAACTAAAAAATTTCTTGGGGAACCGCTTTATGACCTTGGCTAGGTAAATTTTTTTAGTTCCAGTGAGCTATAAAGAAAAATAATCGAAGAAAAAAACAAGTATAAATAAACCTTATGACATTTTAATGGAATTGTTAAGATATGCTAAATATTAGAAGAAAATTATAGCTATGATTTTTTTAAAAAGCTCTCTGAATTCAATAATAAAAAAATTGACAACTTGATAAAGTAATGGATTGGTGAACACACTCTAAGTCGTCCACCAGTAAGTCAGAGGGAGTTATAATTATCTTTCTTTGAGTACAGATAGAAACTGGGAGATGTGGAACACGCTCCATTCCCATGACTGCCTTATGTTACATGAGTCCATCTTTGCCAATTGGAAAGAGAAAGACTTGCCTCACCTTAAAAAACAAATGACCATGTTTTGAAACTGTCTATAGAGAGAATCACATGGCAGGACAGAGCAGACAGCTGAGAGTAACCCCCAGATGACAAAACAAAAGTCATGTGGCTTAAATATAAATGGTCCATGGACAGACAAATGCGTAAAGGAAATGTACAATTTATATACCCTGGAGCCTTATTCAGCCCTAAAGAGAACTAGATCTGTAACATTTGTAGGACAGCAGACAGAACTGGAAATCACATTGTAAAACAAGGCAGACTTGGAAACAAAAATAATTTTTTTGTCTCATGCACAGAACCTCAATTTAAGGAGAAGGGGAATAGTGGGGTGATGAGATACATGTGACATGAAATCAGAAGAGATGTGGTGGCAAGGGAGGAAGAAGGGGATAAGCAAGAGTGGGCAGAGGGACAAAAGAGGGGATTGAGTAAGAGCAAGAGAATCTCTGTGAGTTCGAGACCAGCCTGATCTACACAGTGAGTTCTAGGACAGCCAGGGCTGTATAGTCAGATTGTGTCTCAAAGAAGTAAAACGATTGGGTCTTTAGTTAGTGTGTGAGGGTACCACACAAGCTCATGTTTGGGGGTACTTAGATCCCACCTGGGGGTGCTATTTGGAGATGCTGTGGAAATTTTGAGAGGTGGGGCCTTGCTGAAGGAAGATTACCACTGGGGATGCCTTTGAAGTTTATACTAGTCTGCTCTTAGCTTTTGGCTTCCTGTCTGCTTCAAAGTGAACAGCTGTCCCCAGCACACGTTCCTGACACCGTAGGGTTCTCATCATGGGGCTTAACATGGAACCTGGCAACCATGGGCTAAATTCCTCCCACTCCCCCCCCCCAAAAAAAAACCCTGAGCCAAATTTAAGCTGTTTTTGCCAGACAGAACTACACAAAGTAACTAATGCAGCTAGAAAGAGTCCCAGCCTTAGTCAACCATGCCTGAAGGGGAGCAGCAAGGACATGAGTCCTGCCAACAACCTGAGAGGCCTGGAAGTGGATTTGTCCATATTCAAGCCACTAACGAAAAGTCACACTGAGCTGAGGACACAGCTAAGCCTTTCCCAGCCTTCTGACCCACAGAACCAATGAAATGATAGCTCTATGGTACTATGTTGTGACATCAGAAAGAGTCTGTTACATGACAAGCAAAAAGGGAAAGAGTAGACACGGGCTCTGAGCAGACACCTCACCAAATGGGGTTGGGGTAGCAAATAAGAAAGTTGCTATGCATAGTGAGTAATTAGTAAAATCCATACCTAAATCCACAATAAGATTATTAGTATGCCCCTTTTAAAGTGACTGAAAATGTTAGCAAGGATTTGGGGAAAGCAGACCTGGCATGCACTGTTGGCTGCCTGTTAAGAGTATAGCCGCTTTGGAAAGCAATTTGATAGTTTCTTGACAACTAAATACATATCTACCATATGTCTCAGTCATTTCTCTCCCACATGTTTACCCAAGAGAAAGGAAAGAAACACATCCCTGCCATGCCTTGTGCATGCATGCACTTAGGATCTTTAACTGTAATAATTTAAAAAAATGGTAATACTCCCATCCACAGCAATAGGTGAACGGATACAGGATAGATATACAGTGGAATATTACTCAGCAATAAAAAGAGTGAGTCACTGATAGCTACCACAACTGGATGAATCACAAAATAATTATGTAGAGTTAAAGAAGCCGGATAAAAGAGAATATACATTAGTTATCTCGCAGATGTTAGATTCCAGAAAATATAAACTAATCTGTTATTACAAAAGACAGATCAGCTTCTGTATGGGGAGGGCAGAGAAACAGATTGCCATAACACCATAGCATATGTTTAGGAATAATGGATGGGTTCATTATCTTGATTGAAAGGATGGTTTCACTGATGTGTACCTATGCTAAAACTCGGTACAGTTTACCGCGTGCCAATTATACTTTATAGCTGTTCCTTTTCTTTTTTTGAGAATTTGAGTTTAGACAAAATGTTCAGAGGGCATCTCTTGGGAGGAAACATGACTGTTGAGGCCTGAAGTAAGAAAATGACAATGTGACCACATCAGAGGACAGCATTCCAGGTACTGGGTGGAGACAATGCTGGGGCATTCAAGTGCAACATCAGTGGAATGGAGTCAAGGGCAGGGGAGGTTGGGGATGTAAGCGGGCAGATCGGGTGGAGCTTCTTTAAGAGAGGCAGGGATCTGTTAGGGGTTTGAAGTGAGATGTGACATGCTCTGGCATGTTTTTAAATTAACACCCTAGACATAACTCTCATCCTAAACCACAAGAAAGATGGATGGAAGCAACAAAAGTCATTAGTGAAGTGCATTAGTTACCTTCCTGACTGCTGGGACTATAAACACCTGATGAATGCAACTTAAGGAAGGTGGGGGTGGGGCTTGTTTTGATTCACAGTCATGGTAGCAAAATTGAAGAGACAGCTGGCCGTTTTCATCCACAGTCGGGAAGCAGAGAGAGATGAATGGCAGGGCCACACTTGCTTTCTCCTCTTTATTCAGTCCCTGGGATGGCTCTGCCCACATTCCAGTTTAGTCTTCCCTCCTTGGGTAAACCTCTGGAAACACTTTCATAGGCACACCCAGAGATGTGCCTCCTGGGTGACTCTAAAATACCATCAAGTTGCCATCAAGAGTAACCGTCGTGTGAATTGTCAGGATTGCAATTGTCAGGAGGTCATGGGGACCTGCTCCAAGACAGCTGTGGAGGCGGTGAGAAGGGGCTGGAGGTAAGCCTGTTGTGAAGGTAAAGGTGCCTTGTCTAGTTAACAGGCTGCAGGTAAAGGAGGAGAGAAATGTCCAAGGTTATTCTGAGAGTTTGGGGTCTGAATCTCTAGAAAACTAATTTATCCATCATTAAATAGGGAAATCTGAGCTTTCAAGATAGCCCAGCAGGTTAAAGCTTTTGCCGACAACTCTGATGATCTGAGTTCAATTCCCAAGACCTACTTAATAGAAACAGAACGGACTATTGCAAAGTTTTCTCCAACCTCCACACACATGCACACATCCATACACTTACACAATAAAGAAATGTAGTTAAATGTTTAAATGAAAGAAATCAGAGAAACCTGAGTTAGCCTTGTATAAGATGTGTTCGCTTTATACTACTGTGTCAAGCTCAGGTGCCTGCAAAGCAACGAAACAAGTTAGATGTCTCAGTGTGACACAGCAGAGGAGGGGCATTGGAGTTGGGGCTGGAGATACAGAGTTGGAAAGGAGCCTAGTGAAGTGGCCTGAGGACTGAGTCCACTGCTAAGATGGCAGGAAGACAGAAAAGTCAACACAGACAAGTGTTCAAGAATGATAAGCCAAGGGAAAACAATCTCTCTAGAAATAGTGACCAGCTGAGACAAGCAAGGCTTACAGGTCAGCCTGAAGACACCAAACTTAGCAATAGGGCCAGCGCTGGTGAGAGCCACTTCAGGAAGGTGCAGAGTGAAACCTTGGTTGAATGGGCTCATAAGAGAATTGGAGTTGAGGAGGTTGAAATAAGTGTTGATTAGTTTTGCTATCAAAACAAGCAGAGAAACTGATGGTCACTGAAGAGATGTGGGGTCAAGGGAGCTCCTCTTTTCTGTAAGGCTGAAGACACAGAGTGCATATATTCTGATGGGAATGTCCCATCAGAGGGTAGAGAGGTCAAAATTAATAATGCAGAAGGGAGGGAAGGACAACTGCAGGAGAAAGTGTCCAGGGACTATGGGGGCCACTGTAGATAAAGATGAAGAGGTGACAAGTCTGACCAAATCTGCCACTCCTGATAGAAGAGCCACTCAGAAAGACAAAGCCCAAAGTAGAACCTACTGTAGACTTTTGACACTCCAGGAACTCTAAACTCTACCTTCTAGTCACTCAAAAAGAGATTTTTTTTTTAAATGTGTGTGGGTATATTGTCTGTATGTATGTCTGTACATTGCATGCAAGCTTGGTGCCTGAGGAAGCCATAAAAGGGCTTTGGATGCCTTGGAACCAGAATTACAGATGGTTATTGTTGGAGCCCACCTAGGTTTCCTAGTGGCTTTACCCAGCAGGACTGCATAAGAGGATGAATGGACCACGGGCCTGGGTACCAGGAGTTTGAAAGGGTCTACATTTGGCTGTATCTAGCAAGGGGAGGGGTCTTTTGCCTCTCCCCTTGGCATTGTTATAAAAAGCCCTTTTGAATAAAGTTCTGGGCTGGTGGGTTTGACCCAGGTCCTCCAGAGGCTATCCTGTGTTTCTGTCTTTCCTCTCATCATCTAGGTATCTCTTTCTATCTAAATATTCCTCACTTTTCCCTGCTCAAGAGTACCCTGATCATAAAAGTGGGGGACAAGCTCAGTGGGGGACTCACAGGTTATGAGCCACCATGTGAGTGCAGGAAATCAAACCCAGGTCCTCTGGAAGAGCAACCAGTGCTATTAACTACTGAGCCATATCTCTATCCCCAGAAGAGACTCTTTTAGCCCCTCTTTGCAGAGGAGGCCACTAAGGCTCAGAGACCTCCGAGCTTCTGTATCACGCACAGCCACTCCCAGCTTCATGGAGCCTGCAGCACATAAGGTTACTGCTCCCTTACTCAGCACACCCCCAGGCCTCACATCATGACATTAAAACGGAGCTAGGGTCTGAGGCTGGGACTTTGCAAAGCAGTTTTATGCTTCCCATTTGAGCAGCCTCACAGTAGATGGACCATTGGTTTTCTTACTGCTCTTTCCTCGGCCCACAGATATAAAAACCATAGAACACTAAAGCTAAAAGAGACCTCAGAGATCATCCACTCTACTCCCTATTTCACAAAAAGAAACTGAGGCCCAAGGTTACACAGGTCCATGCCCAAAGACGCAGCAAAGCAAACTGTCATCTCATTGCCCATGAGCTGTCAGACACCATTCTCCTCTGTCCCCAGAGATGTCAGTGCACGCTCCCGTATGTACAAAACCGATTTGAAGATGCAAATTGGTTACATTCAATTTCATCCAACTGTCCTCGAAATTTTAAGAACTCTGCTGACATGCACAAAGCAAAGAGTAAATTGTTCCTGAGAAGTCATCTTGAAAACAGCCTCAGGTGTCCCTGTCCAAGGTGCTAGGCAGGCACGGGCCCTTGGAAGTCTGTGTTTGGGGCCTACATATTCCCTTTCTAGGAAATGAGGTATGTGGCAGGGTGGGAGTGGGGGGACCAGCTAGAATGCCTGTGACTCAAATGGACGGTTATCCTCATACGGGACTTCCTATGTACCTTTAGTATAGTTGCTTTCCAAAGTAAGTATGAGTTGCTGAGGAGGTACACAGTGACCTGTGTTGGAAGTCTGCGTGGCCTGGGCTGACAAGGTAAAAAAAAAGTTGAAGTGCCACTGTTGCATAAACATTTGTTACATGCTAGAGAACTCAGGCAGAGGGTACCAACCAACCTAAAGTCTAGCCGTCTGCCGTGGCAAATGAAGGCCTCAAAAGTAGATCTAAGAGTGCCACAGGTGAGAGCCATTGTTTGAAATCATTCTTTTAGAAATAGAAGGGTTCTTTTTTTTTTTTTCAAACAAACTCTGATTCAGAAGACAACTGCTCAATCTACTGTGTTTGAAGCAAGAGTGGGAGGCTTCCCAATGAACCCTTGGCTCATCCATCTTATGAAGGCAGCTCTGTAAGATGGTGACATCTCCACAGGTTTTAAAGAGTACTTGATGGACTCACAGAAAGTGCAGGCTTGGCCCTACCTCAACCTCGAGAAATGACCTAATGCTGTCCAGTTCTGGTCTGTAGAGAACCATCACTCTCCACTCACTCCCCATTGCAAAGTTCTTTGCTTACTGACAAGACTTCATTCAACTGCACCCTATGTTTTGTTTGTGAGACAAGGTTTCTCTATGTAGCCCTGACTGTCCTAGAACTCATTCTGTAGACCAGGTTGGCCTCAGACTCAGAGATCTGCCTGCCTCTGCCGCCTGAGTGCTGGGATTAAAGGCATGTGCCACCACTGCCCAGCCTGTACCCTATTGTTTTTAAACTCTGTTCTTACCTGTTTTCTGCTCTTAGCATCTCTGATACTAATATGAGCTACTTGTCATCTCCAGTATTCATTCTGCCTTGGTGTATGACTGGGATTAGCATCATGTCTCTGCCCCTTGAATAGACCTCTCAACACCATCACATAGCAGATGCTGTCAGTGCCCTCCCTATACAGGTACCATCTTTCCTGGTACCATCAATAAATGCCTGTCTCTCTGCCTGAGAGCTGTCTTTAAGTCTGAAATCCATAGGCAAGGCTAGAAATGCTGAGTAAGAGTAGGAAAAACCATCAGCCATTAGCCAATGGGACTTAGGTAAAATAATTCTGAGGATTATTGCCATCTGTTACCTAACTTCCTGGTAGAATTGAACCCAGGTCTCCACAGTGGCCATTTGCACTGTAACAACCTCCTTCTCTTCCTTGTTTCACATTTCCATTCCCTTTATGAGTCTTTTATCTTCATTCAAATAAACTAGAGGCACTCATAATTTTGTCTCAATTATTCTTGAGAATTTGATCTAAGAAATTTGGTGCCAGAATAGGAGTAAGGAGCAGACCTCCAGTGTGAGGTTCTAAAGGGAGGATTGACCACCAATCTGCTGATTTAAAAAAAGTACCTGCTGCTGATGGTAAGTGTGGCAGACAATACCAGCATCCTAGAGTATCGCAGTTGCTAAAACACTGTGGTTAAACTAATTGAGAAAGTGTAAAGATAGGAGGAGAGACACTAATTTGTATAGTAGGTCTTCCACTGTGGTGCTCAAAGTGTGTTCCATGGACCAGTACCAGTCTATAGACCGTTTGATACCAGTCTCTGACAAGTTAAGTAAAGAAACTGAAAGTAGACATATGGAAACTTTGACATAATTTTACATATGTTAGATATAATTTTTTTTAGGTTAGACTTATATCACGGGTACATTTTTTACTTTCTTTTTCTAGTGATTTATTTTATTAACAAATTCGTTAGCAGATGACTTGAGGTTTATTCTCCTAGGCTTGAAAACTATTAGAGTGATATTAGCTATGCTAATGAGGAAGTTGGTTAGAAGAACTATCAGCTAAAAGGCCAGACATAAACCAAGATTCTATGTTGCAGAGAACTGACTCTCTTGCAACTGAAAAGCAGACTGCACTGAAAAGCAGACTCTGCATCTGATTAGACAGAGGAGGCTGGATTTACAGCTCAGCAAGTCTTCAGTGCAGAGCAGGACATACCAAGGAATAAGTAGATCGTGACACCCACAATAGGACAGGTTGGTGCCCTTTAAGAATCTCTTAAGTTCCTTGAATTGCTTGGGACCAGCAGAAGTACCACCCATCTGCCCATGCAGAGACAATAACTCATTTGTCTGGATCCATGTAAAACCTCCCTAAAAGCCGCAGCTCACTTCAGGATGCTTACTCTCTCTAAAGCTACCTACACCTCTCTTTGTTATCTTTCAATCAGTATCTAGGACAAAGTCTTCACAGAACTCAGCTAGGTAAATATAGTACTTTTATTAGAGTGAATGGACTATTTAACAAGAAAAAAATTTTCAAGCTGCTACAAAGCCAAAAGGGACTTGGATAATAGTCCTTGGAGAGTATCTTGAGAACACTAGACGGGGTTTGGAATACAGGGTTGGACTGTGGGCAGTTTATTGACATGAGAGCACTATTCCACAGCTCAGTATTTAATGCCTTGGCAAGGACATTTAGAGACAGATCTAAAACAGTGTTGTAATGGTTCCTTGAAGCTTCCAAATAATAATGGCCTACAGTCTATGAAGTGGAAATGCCAGAACTGCCTTAGTACTCTGAAAAAGGTACTGGAGGCTCAAAGAAGTCTCCTTATCAGATTAAACCACCAAAAGTGACAGAGAACTTGATGACTCTGCTCCCCCAGGATGTCCTAGAGGACCTTTCTTCCTGCCTTCCTTTCTTCACTAAAGCAAAAGTTATTGGTCATTGTGATTATAAATACAGTGGTGGCTATCTAAGGTCAAAAAAAAAAAAACAGTGCGGATGCTGCTGACACTGCCACATATCAATGGATCTATGATTCTGGAACAGCCAGGGCCAAGTCAGAAGAAAAGTGAATGCAATTCATGATGGCAGTAAGACTGGAATGACAACTAGGACCTATGGGGACCTCCAGGGAGCTGCTGCCGTAACTAATAGTCATGATGTTCCTAGAGGTGGGACAAGTACTTTGCCAACAAAGGTCTTATTTTGTTTACGTAACTAAAAATGGTCAAGAGGGGAAAATCAAGAGGGTGTTGTAATCTGCCACAACAGAAAACTATAATTCCGTCATCCAGTTTCCAGATCTGAGATGGTTCTTAGATGCAAATACCATCAATAACAGAACAGAACAGGCTGCTTTACCAAGGAGCCTTCAAATGTCACAGAAAATATATTTCTGTTCCATCCCCCAAGGAACCTTTAATTTCCCAGAAATGTGTGTGCTAAGGAAAAAAGAATGCCCCACCATTACAAAGACTGTGGGTTGAATACAAGGCTTGAGCATTTAGAAAACATCATCCTGTTAGAGTGTGAAGCACAGAAATGTCATGTGATAAATGGCAAATATCTGCCTCAGTGGACTGGCTGTCAGACTCTGCCAGTTGCCAGGTCTCTGAGTACATAATCTAGATGAGTACATCTAGCAGTTGGTATAACTCATCCCTGACCTTTACAGCAGAGTCACCAGAAGAGGATGGCCAAGTGGCAGCCTCCCTGCCAACCCCTCACCACTCACACTCAAACACACCCACACACTCACACTCAAACACATCTACAGATTCATTACCCTACACACTTAAAGCCATGCAAGTGAAACACACATATACAATACTCAAACATATATGCACATGCATCAAACACATTCATCCTTCCATGCTTCTGGTTACTCACACCAACATACTCAAACACATGCATATGCACACTCACTCACACACCATAGTTTGTTTTTGTCCCCTCAAAATTTCATATTGAAACCTAAGCCCTAATATATCAGTGTTGGGTATTGTGGTCTTTTGGAATGTACTTATTTAATGAGGGTTATACCTTTATAAACAGATTAAAGTTCTATTAAATGTGCTTTGGGGAGTAGTTTCTCTCACCCTGTCCTGTCATGTGGGGACTCAGTTTTTGTCACCTCTTTTGTTATTCTGCCTTCTGTCATGTGGAGACATAACAAGAATATTCTCATTAGATGTTAGTGCCTTGATCTTGGACTTGTCAGATGAGCATTATGAAAGAATAGATTTCTGTTCTTTACAAATTACTCAGTCTGTGCTACTTTAACAGCATAAAACAAGCCTTGATAACACACACACACACACACACACACACACACACACACACACACACACACACACACACACACACTTACAGGGGAGGGAGGGAAGGAAGGAAGAAGGGAGGGAGGCAGACAGAACTATAGACTGATTTCTCTGGTGAACATAGATGCAAAAATCCTCAACAAAACTTTCATAAACAATTCAAGAACACATTAAAATCATACCCCATTACCAAGTTGGTTTCGTTGTGAAGATGCAAGTTTGGTTCAATATATTCAGATCAATAAGTGTAATTCAGGACATAAATGCATACATGCAGGCACACACACACTAGTGTGTATATGTACCACATATACACTGTACATACATACTTACACACAGGCACACATCAAAAAAGAGAAAATACAGAAATGAGTAATAAATACTTGAAGGCATTCAACATCCGTAGCCATCAGAGAGAAATAAATTAAAACTGCTCTGAAATGCCATCTCATATCAGCCAGAATGTCTATTGTTAAGG
Organism: Neotoma lepida; assembly: GCA_001675575.1. Lineage (NCBI taxonomy): Eukaryota > Metazoa > Chordata > Mammalia > Rodentia > Cricetidae > Neotoma > Neotoma lepida. The sequence goes on along the minus strand of LZPO01076006.1, from coordinate 65,199 downwards.
AAACAAATGACAGCAAATGCTCGTGAGAAGGTGGGAAAGAGGGGAGCCATACACTACTGGTGGGAATGTCATCTAGTGCTGTCACTATGGAAGTCACTATGTAGCCTGTTTAAAAGAAAATGAAAATAGAACTTCCACACGAACCGGCCGTATTGCTCTTGGGTATAAACTCAATCAACATAGCAGAGATACTCACATATTCATGTTTATTTCTTCACAATAACTAAAAAGTGGGCCAACCTAGATGTCTATCCACAGATATATGTATATATGTAGAAAGAAAATGTGGGGCCTGGAAAGATGATTCAACAGTCAAGAGTACATATTGCTCTTGCAGAGAACCTGAGTTGAGGCTACTCTCCACCACACATACCTCCAGCTCCGGGGGATCCAATGCCCTCTTCTGGTCTCTGTGGGCACTAGACATGCACATGGTACACAGATATATGTGTTCATACACATAAATGTTTTTTATATTTTTTATTTTAAAAATTTCTTTCCTTTTACATACTTGCTCCCTTCCCTCCCCCCTCCCATCCCATCCCCAGCCCCTCCTCATAGAAGGTAAGGCTGGCATGACATTTGCAGAAAAATGGGTAGAGCAGGAGATCATTATGTTGAACAAAACAAGGCTCAGAAAGACAAATGTTTTCTCATATCTGGGAACTACATTTAAAAGAGAGAGAGAGAGTGTGTGTGTAAGAGTGTGTGTGTGTGTGTGTGTGTGTGTGTGTGTGTGTTTAAAAAAATCAGATGACTCATAGCAGATGACAGTGGACTAGTAACCAACTGGTGCTTCAATCACATCTGTACTGCCAGATCTTCTTGGGAGATACAGGTCCACACTCTCTTAGTATATGGTTTTCAATCTAGTGAATACATTCTTTTGGAAGAATCAGAACAAGCTCACTTGCAATGCATAGCTCTACATGTGAATGATGGTCCCTGATCTGTTTAACTCTTCTGCTCTCTGTCACTATGCAGCTCTATTATCTGACTTTATACACATATCAGACTGGTCCATTCTACTGATAGCATCATCATAATATAACTGGTGAACAGGAAGTGGCAACACTGAGAAGCCCAGGTAAGATACGTGTACCTGGGATAGGAGTTAAGCCCTACAAAGACTCAGAGCCTGTCGCATCACACAGTTTGTAAAGGTTCATTGATCAGGGACAGACTGAGGTTATTTTTTCTCCGAGGTAAAGGAGAAATCATTAGACCTTACTGTAGTTTGGATCTGGTTTAAGCATATCTCTGAGGCTTCATGTATTGAAAGCTTGGACCCCAGCATAGCAATGTTAGTAAATGGTGGAATCTTTTAGACATTTAAGCCTAGTGAGAGGTTCTTATGTCATTGATACCCGTTGCCTGGGGTGGCCCCTCCCACTTTCCTTGGCTTCTTGTCTTGGAGAACATCACTCCCTCTTGCACTTCCTCCCACTATTGTGGTGTTGACTTCCATGAGATCATCATCAACATCCAAATGAGGATAGTTCCATGCCCCCAAACCTCTGCAACTGTGAGCTGAACAAATCTGTTTTAAGTGCCCACCCTCAGATATTTGGTTGTCTGGACAGAAAAATGACTAACAAAAAACTTGACTATCTCTCCTTTAAGAGAAAGACCTCATATTTAGTACCACGAGACCAGGGATATTCTATGTTGTTTAGTAATGTCTGGGGTAAATGGCAGTGTTGTGTGGAGTCTCTCTGCTGAGCTTCAAGAGGAAATTGCAAAACAAAGCCCTAGGGTTCTGGAGCAGGTCTCTACTGTCTATGGGTTAGAAAAGACTGTTAAAGAAGCAGCTTTAAGCTTGCCATTGGGTCTTAGCAGGGACCAAGCATGGGGCATCAAGGAATGATAATAGAGCTGTCCATCATGATCTGAGTAGTTAAGACCCACCAAGCTATAAGTTGCAGGAACACAGGAGCATTCTAACATCTAATAGCAGTGGCACATTTGGGATCAGGCACAGGCAAGTCCAGAGAATACAAACAAGCCACAGTGTGTCTCTGCTCATACCTATAGTGAGTTCCCCTTTATCAGCTGAGGGAGAAGGAAACCCTTGTTTCTGGGCCAGATAAGTCTACTCCATGTACTAAAATGAACAACTGTCACCTGACTGAGACAGGGGCAGGCCTGAGAGTCAGCAGAGAAGGGAAATTCTCCCCGTGGAGAGAGCCTAGATCTCTTCAACTGTCCATCAATATGATCTGGTCAGAGGAGGAGCCTGAAGTTACATTCACATATTCATAGACAATAGTAAATTCTTAGTTGGCTATAACCAAGAGCATGAAAAGAGCAATAATGGAATATGAGGACAACATATGGATCATTCTCAATGGTCACAGAAAACATCCCATAGGAGAAGTGTTGGACAACCAAACGAAGGAGTCTAAGTCACCAGCTTCTGCCTTTAACCAATCAGTAGGTAGAGCCAAGATGGCAGGCAGAGATTGCCAGTGGGCTTTCTCTTAGTAAAGCAGATCTAGCTACTCATAGGGATGTAAATGCTTGGCTCTCAACATGCTATAAAACAAGCACCCACTTCAAGCCTAGCTAATGGTATTATAATCCTACCACTCTTAGAAGATGTGTTTGTATCTACTGTATTGACACATAGTCTAGGAATGGCATTGCCTTTTTAGACCACAGTATCTTGACAGAACTACTATAACCAAAGGCTATAGAACACGCAATTTACTGTTATTTGATCCCGAATGTATTACAGTAGCCTAAAAGACCCATCTTAAAAAAAAGAGATGTAACAGAGGGTTCAGGACTACAGGACCCAGCATCCTGCCATGTGCCTATTTCTTATAACTTGCTGTTCTGGAATTTGACAACAACTTCTTGAAGTTTCATCTAAGCACCAGTTTGGTCATGATACTCACAAGGTTGGGCATCAATCAAGATATAACACACTGGGTCTGGTTGAGGGGCCCCTGGCAGTGTGATCAGGATCTATCCCTAGTGTATGAGCTGGCTTTCTGGATCTCACCACCTATGGTCAGATGCCTTGCTCACCCTTGATGCGGGGTGGGGGGGGGTTCCATCTCTTTCTTTGGGTGGGATTATTTGCCAGTTTGTTCAATACCCACAGAGTTCCCCAGCAGCACTAAGGGTCAGTTTACCATAGATGTCACCTGCTTAACAGCATAACCTCTGTTGTTTTTCTTTCATGTCCTGTCTCGGTGCTGCTTGGGGTCATTTTTACAAACAAACCTATTCTCAATGAGGTTCTTAGCTCAGGACTGAATTTGGAGAATACAAAGACTAAAGCCATTTCCACAGCTCCCTTATGACCTTACTTTCTTGGACTCTACACAGTTAGGCCAAGTTCTAGGCTCCCCCCAAGATCACCTGCCTGCCCCTGGTGGAGGCAATTTCTACATTCTCTCTCCTTTAAGGTTACAATACAAATTCAATTGCAAAAGAATATGACCATGTCTCACCATTCCTCAGCAGCCCCCAGGGAAGCATACTTCATCACTGACATGTAGGTCACTCTTGCTCAGAAAGGCTGAGGAAACCTAGGGAAGCTCACACCCTACTCCTAGTCTATAAAATAGTCAGGATCTGGCTCTGTAACTTTCCTGCTGCCATTCAAGACTCAAGGAACAGGTCACTGGAGGAGATTCTTCCTCAACAAAAGAATGCACTGGCATCATAAACTCAGGAACAGTCTTTTGGCCCTGTTCCTTTTCTGCCCATTTGGCTCCCTCCAGGACCCAGGTGCTTGTTGGTCTTCCCCCAAAACCAGCAGAATGTATGAAGCCAATCACTATTTCCTACACAAGAGCTTTGGAACAGCGCTAGTCCTTCCTTAGGGGAGCAAATCCCATAACCATCACTTTGGATAGGATTTCAAGGGTGAAATCCTATCCAAAGCAGTTAAGCAAGAAAAACAATAAACATATAACTAGTTAACCAACCAATGGTCTCCAATATCCAACTAGGAAAGAAACAAGCCAAATCACTTGGTTTGCAGATTACATGATTTTACATACAGAAAATTCCAAAGAGTCCATGCTGAGAAAACCTGTTAAGAATAATAATTGAATGGCTGGAGATAGAGTTCAGCAGGTAAGAACACTTGTTGCTCCTACAGGGAACCAGAGTTCAATTCCCAGCACCCACA
>LZPO01076006.1:10191-24884 GCA_001675575.1 Neotoma lepida | reverse complement strand
CATCATACAGGAGGAGTGGGGGCACATTTACCTGGATTGCTTCCAACACACCCCAAGACCTGGGCCAAGGGTAAGAGTGGGCGCTCCAGTTGGGGCAGGTGAATGGTAGATACAGATTTCTGGCTCCAGGCTCCCCCTTCTAAGGAAATCCCTTCTAAGCCTAGGTCAAGACTAAAGACACCAAGCTTGTCAGTCTGGAACTTCAGGGCAGCTTTGAGCCATGGATGTTCCCAATGTTGTCCTGTCAGCCTCCAGGACCACAGCAACCTCCTTCTTGAGTTGTCCAACTTACTTCTCCTCCGTTCCAGAGGAGGAGAAAANGCCTTGGCTCCAGAGAGCCTGGCCTCACCTCCTTGTTCCAAGAGGACTCTCAGATAAAGTAGTAAAAAAACAATGGTCAGTTGGCTCAAGGTTGCAGGCTTCTTAGAAAAAGGACTTACTAAACACACACACACACACACACACACACACACACACACACACAGAGTGACGGGTACAACTCTGGTTTTATCTTGAGATAGAAAAACTAAAAAGTTTAGACCAAAGTATAAGCTATGTCCTTGATTTATGTGACTCATTAATGTACCAAGAACCAGTTAATCCCATGTAAGTATCATCACACTGGGCAGTCATGCCTGTATCTGCCAGCTTCCTTCCACCTAAGGTACTGTCCCTCTGTACCAACAAAATCCCTGCTCACCCTTCACCACTTTTACCCAGAGTAAAGGTGTAAAGCCAAAGCCGGAAAAATAATCAGAAACGACAAGACAAAGTGGAAACAAGACAGAAACGCCCTCAAAAGAAAGAAACAGAGGCAGTGCTGCCAAGGCTTCCAAATCAGGTGTGAAGAGAAGCCACTGACTCCCACTAGGGTCCTTCTTCTCATGGGGCTCCATAGTGAAGCATATGGTGATAAAGGCACAAATAGATGTCACCAAGCCTCTCTGACTCCCCAGCGTTACTGTCTCCATCTTCAAGTGAGCTGGGTGAACTACCTTAGTCACACACACACACACACATATATATATATTATATATATATATATATTCCTATCAAAAGAAAAACTATATAATGATACTGTAATTGTGGGAGGGAAAACTAAATATAGTAAGAAAGTTTTTTGTTGTTATTGTTGTTGTTTATATATCAACTTACAAATTTAGCAGAATGCCATGAGATTTTTTTTCTTAAAGCTTAAGTACGAGAGCCTAATGGTTGTCTGTAAAAACAAAGATGCAATACTTTCCAAAAGTCATTACAGAAAATAAGAGGAATAAGAGGAACGTGCTGTGACAAGTATTAAGGCTGACTCTAACTACAGCAACCAAATGGCATGGAACTGATGGGAAAATTAACACATAGCTCAGAGCAAATTCAAGCGCATAAATAAACACACATATATGTAGAATCTTATTTTTAAAATAGACGTCACCATGGAACAGTGAGAAGATTCTCTGGGACATTTTGGGTTATCTGGTTAACAATTGAAAAAAAATTTCATCAAATTCCAGATGGATGAATTTTTAANTCATATATCACATAAGTCATAAAGCAAGCAGAAAAACACAGGTGAGTGGTTCATTTACCTTGCAGTGGGAAAGACTATTTAAGCAAAAGAGTGAAAACTATAAGGAGAAAGATTGTTTTAAATTCTTGCATGTAAAATTAAAGTCAGGCATGTCAAAAACTTCNTTAAAAACCAATGGCAAATTATCACTAGAATAAAATAAAATAAGGATACAATGAAACAATGCTTCTTGCATTACATGGTGAGAGCATAGTTAACAATAAAAGAAAACGATAGCAATTAAAATAGGCAATGGATACAGATTGGCTACATAAAAATACAAATGGCCATTTTACATTTTTAATAATAATACCCAGTGCCATAAAANGATCATTTGCGATAATTGCTAAAAGGAGTGGAAAATGATTAAAACAAAATAAAATGCAACAAAAACCATCTACACCTACTCAAATATTCTGGAAAGCATAAAAATAAGCATGAAATAAGAATCTAACTTCTAGGAATCTATCCTTAACAATCCAAGATATAGACAAAGATATATGAGAAGAGTTTTACTGCCATATTACTTATGAAAAATTGGAAATAACCTTAGTGTCCACAAATTGAGGGCTGGTTGGATAAGCCACAGCACACCCATGAAGTAGAGTNCTGACACTATTTAACTTCAATGACAGAGAAATGGTCCTAGAACATTCTTTTAGCCAAGTGTGTGACACGCACCTGTACTCTCAGCTTTTGAGGGACAAGAGTACTATAGTTCCAAGTCTAGCCTGTAAGACTAGTAAGACTACTTCAAAATAACAATAATAATCTCAAATTTCAAACAAAGCTCCGAGTACAGGCCGAGCCTGCAATTGGCAGGGAAACCTGTAAAACAGATAGATAGATAGATAGATAGATAGATAGATAGATAGATAGATAGATAGATAGATAGATAGATAGATGATAGATAGAGATAGATAGATAGATAGATAGATAGATAGATAGATAGATAGATAGATAGATAGATAGATAGATAGATAGATTGAACACGGAAACAATGCTGTAAAGAATCCCTTGCAGTATTAATAGTACTTACCTCTGGATAGTACAGTCAGATGCTTAAATTGTTGTCTTTATATCAGTCTGTATTTTTCAAGTGTTCTATATTGGATATATTTCAATTTTCCAGTTAGAATTCAAAGCAATGAAACTTACTTACAAAAGTCCAGGGAAACCTGTTCATGGTGTTTTGCTAATGGACATGGTGTCAAAATGCCTTCTAAATACTTACATTTACACCCGTGGTGTCACTCTTGGCCTTGGTCAGAAAAGGGTCATTTTGCAGTGGGTGACAGTTAATGCAGAGATTCATAACCGGTCAGAATACTGAGAGTAAGTGAGTGCTGAGTGTTCAGCCCTAGATGGGACATCTTCCCATCCCACCACCCCCAAGGCCTAGGGAATATTGAGGAATGGGAGGCGGGCAGGTTATAGGAGCTAGAGGACAGGAGGAACACTACGGAATGCTGTCTTTAGGATAGGGCATGACATTTGCAATCATGAACACACAGCAACGGGAGATACCTGCACAAGACTTGTGCATATACATGTACACATGTGCAAACATGCACACACACACACACACACACACACACACACACACACACACACACACACGTGAAAGTAAGAGGGAGTTAGGAGAAAACAGGATGTAGAAGGAGAGAAAGATCAGAGGGGTAATGGGTATGATCACAATTCTTTGCATACATGTATGAAATTGTCAAAATTTAAAAAAAAAAAAAANTCCTCCAATNTNCCTGGGACAGAAAAGGAGAGAGAAGCTCTCTAGAAAGTGTGCTGGAAACTGCTGGCCCCTCTTTCTCCGGCACTAACCAGAGAGTAGTGCTTCTAACTCCAGCTGACAGNAGGATTATTTACACTGATGGCCACATTGTCACTCACTCACCTGAAGGGAACTCCCTGCTGGGGCTCCTCCTGCCTGAATAAATCACATCAGTCACGCCAGGCCTCGCTGGCTTCACGTATCCATGTAAATTGCCTTGATTTGATGCTCATAATTGCTCTTCTCCACTGCTGCATGTGTGTGAATGTATCTATGTGCACAGGCATGCACCTGCTGCCTCCTTGGATGTGGCCGGAACTCAGACCACCTTCTTTCCCAACTATTTCCAACTCAAACCCAGGCCAGGCCCAGCTCTCAGATCTGTATACACACCCAACTTGCTGCTGCATTTCTTAGTTACCCCAGCACTGTTCTCCTGGCTAGAATTTGCCCTCACTCCTGAATGCTAAGTCCTGTCTTTCATTGCAAGCATCTCCATGGCCCTCNGAGAAGGGCACCAGNATTGGGCATGGCTTCGTGAGCAGAAATGGCCCACAAGGAGCATACCATGCAGAACTCCATTCGCAGAGATAACAAGACCATTGGACCAATGAGAAGGAAAGGGAATGGATGCTGGATGTCAAGAGGATGTAGTGAGAACTTCCTGGGAAATCTCCTGGACTGCCTGAGCCCAATCTAGATGGAGAGGTAGAAATCTGCAAAGCAGTAAGAGGGTCTCCAAAGAGAGATCGTCTAAATGGAGGCACAGGGCCCTGGAGCAGTGAGTGCAATGGGAGTCCTGAGTGATGAGCCCGCACTGAAGGAACAAAAAGGGTCAGGGACCAAAGAGGGAAAGATTGAGAGAAATCAGCCCATAAAAAACAGTGTCTCCTACTAAAGATCTGGAACAAAGCCATGTCTACCTGAGCAGAGTCTCTAGAGCAGTGGTTCTCAATCTTCCTGATGCTGCAACCATTTAATACAGTTTCCTGTGCTGTGGGGAACTCCAACCATAAAATAAAATTATTTCATTGCTACATCATAATTGTAATTTTGCTACTGTTGNAAATTATAATGTAGATATCTGATATGCAGGATATCTGATGTGCGACCCCCAAAGGGATTGAGACCCAAAGGTGGAGAACCACTGCCCTAAAGTCTCTGCCCAGGTGCTTTTTCTTAGCTAATGCCCATCTCCTTTGTTGGCTNCTTAAAAGCAACNTCAGGGGACCCTCTCCCTCACCAGCTGCAGCACTTGGGAAAGTGGGCCCTACACCTCGCCTGGGCAGCGCAGTAGGGCTGACACCGGTGGTGTAGATACGGGTAAGCTGAGGGCAGGAAAGCAAGGAGAACTGGTTCTGTCCCTTGCTCCTAGCTGCATAGGGTGAACTAGTGGGGGCAGTGCTGGAGAGCTCACCCTGGTGGTGAGGATGAGGGGTTGACTAACCCTGCAACCACCCAGGCCCAGAACCAGGGCTATGAGTTGGTCCACACTACCCCTTTGATGACCTACTGGAGCACATGAAGGGGCAGGTCCTACAGATTCAAAGCTGCAGGATCTCCACGACACAGGACAATAACCAGATATCCAAGAGGAGTCCTGGTGAGGGCCCAGTGTTGTTGGTGTACCAGAAACCAGAGGCCTTNAACCAAACTGATGACTCTTTACAATGAGCACTCGAAAGTAAAGATATGTGGACTAAAGGGTAAACTGTGTGACTCACTGTGTCACACTACAGCTTCTATGATAATGAAATTTTTCTTCTCTTTCTCTCTCTTTTTTTTTCTTTTCTCTTAAATTTTATTTTATTTTATTTTATTTTATTTTGCAGGGAGGTTGCAAAGGCAGAAGGTGAATACATGGGGTGGGGAGATGAGTGGGCTCGAGATGCATGATGTGACAGACAATTAATTAATTAAAAAACAACCTCAGGGACAGGTGGCATTCTCCAATTCACTACTCTGCCTGCTGCTCTGATGTGTGCCTTCCAGGTCCCTCTCAGATTCTGGATCTGGATGCTGGCCNTGGGTGGGCTCTTACTNTGTCCTGGCCACCTCTCCATGGCTAGGGAGTTCTTCTTCTGAACCTTTTCTAATCAGGCTGTCATCCTTGCCTCCCCCAAAAGCATTTTCATCAATGCCACCAGTGTTGTGAAGTCCAACTTCAAGATCCAGCAGCCTTCATTTCCTCTTCAACAATCCCCNGAATGCTGACCCTTCTTCCTGACACACTTTCACAGCCTTGGAGTGGTCCTCCACCTTGCCATCTTCCTCCTTGAAGTCTCTTTTCCTGTTCCTCCTCAACCAGAACTGTTAATATGGCCATGTCTGGGGACTCAGCATCTGGCTTCTTCTCAAATAGTCCTTGCTTACTGCTGCACACTTATCCTAACTCCTGAGCTCATAACTCATATATCCTATTGCCTGTATGAAATTACTCATNGCTGTCACATACTCATTCAAACTTAACACATCCTCAACTGAACTCCCCATCTCCATCCCAAGCCCTCTTAGAGCCCTTTGCCCTGTTTTCCCATTTCAGATGATGGAGACTCCACCTTCCAGGTGCTCAGTTAAAGAAAGTTAGAGTTATAGAAAACCTCTGGGCAGAGAACACAGCTCCACAGTGTCAAGATCTTGGATCTCAGCAAAGATTTTCTTTTAAACAAGATACAAAGCACTCTAACATTACTTGTCAAAAAAATGCAGCTTAAATGGGAAATTGTATTTTCTAATATATATATATATATACATACATATATATATATATCCCCAAATATGTATGTGTATAATACATATTTTCCAAAAGACATATGTATAGAATATACGAGGAAGTCCTAAACATAGGTAGGATAGACAACCCAATTTTGTTAATGGGCAAAAGAAGAAATGGCATTTTTATTTTAACAAAGATAAGCATATCTAAACTGGTCAGTGCACATGAAAATCTAACNGATCCCTTTCTTGTTGTTGTTGTTATCAGGGAAGCGCTCATAAAAAACCATTATGGGGTGTTTCTGTGCACCCATTAGAAACGTTAAAATGAAAAGAGACAACACCAAGTGTTAAGCAGCCTGTGAAACAAGTGGAATGATCGTCTTGCTCCAGACAGATGCTAATGGCATGAACACTGAGAAAGTGCTTAGCAGTGTCTACTGAAGCAAAGCCAGAGCTGAGGATGCCGGATGCCACTCCTTGGTAGAGTATTTATCTAGCATGTGCATGGTCTTGAGTTCTATCCCCCGCATAGCATGAAAAAATAAAAAACAAAAGACTTGTGTATTCTCTAACCTTGCAGTTCCATACTTTAACATATACCTGTCAGAGAGTGTCTACATATATGTATCATAAAGGAAGCATACAAGGACGTTTTGAGGACGATCANTTGCAATAGTTAAAACCTGGGCACAATCTTGACTANTCACACAGTGCAGTTCTATACAATGAAGAATGACTTGCTGATACATGCGAGACCATAAACAAATGTAATTTCAAGCAAAGAAAACCAGATCAAAAAGAATACATGGTGTTTGACTGCATTTACATTAAATTGCAATGCACACAAAATTGATCTACACTGTTACAGCACAAATCAATGGCATCTGGGAACGGCCCTGCAGACTTCTGGGAGTGGATCGTGTCTCATTTCTTGATCTCGATGGCAGCTTTGTGCGTGTGCTATCTGTATAGTTCAGCATCTTTTATTTCTGAGATGGTGTCTCTCTAAGTCACCCAGGCTGTCTTTGAACTAACTCTGTAGCAGCCCACATACTGACGTTATAATGCTTTAGCTTCCCAAGTATCTGGAACTCCAGGCCTGGTTAACTTTTAACATCTTCCTTTGGAGTGTAGGATGAGGTGGACACTCCTCTGCGAGTGATTTCTTGAGGGAGCTATACTCAGAAGGACATGCCAGAGGCAGGACAGGGGGAAAATGCCAAGCAAGGATGTGGTCTTCTTCCAGTGGTTTATGTAGCAATCCCAACATTTACTGGGGAACGGTCTTGAAGCCTACCTGAAGTTCTCTCTTTCCTATAAACACGTCACCAGCAAAGCCCAGCAGCCTTAAAAACCAGCCAACCGGGGGCCTCCCTGCTGCAGCCAGTGCTTCTCCAGATAGCTTATTGGGGTAGCTTCCGTAGATAGTCTTCCAGTTGCTTGCCAGCCCAGCCAGCCACACAGGCAGAGAACACCTTAAAACAGTTCAGATCCCGCCTCACCGTTGTTAATGGCCCCACGCCTTACTTCAGAGGGAGAACCTTTCAGGCCCTACAACAGGCTCTGCCTGTCGCATCTCCAGTGTNTCCTCCTTCTGTTCTCCATCCAGCCCCACCCACTTCTGCCCTCTGTCTCCCAACAGCAGTGTGCCACTGCCAGTTCTCAAACATGTCACATCTACTCCCATCTTAAAGCTTTTACCCTGGCCTGTGCTCTCCCTGTCAAGGCATCACTGCAGATACCTACAAATGGAAGCTATGCTTCCTTCCTCGGATATGTCATCCTCATTGAGCCCCTGGCTACTGAATTTGACATTCTTCCCTCCATTCCCACCACTGTCTGAGGCCCCATCTCCTCGCCACTGTGTTTTTCTCTTCTAAAGCACTGTCTCTTCTCTGGACATGGACACACACACACACACACACACATACACACNCACACATACACACACGTACACACACACACGTACACACACACACACATACACACACATACACACACATACACACGTACACACACACACACACACACACACACGCCACACATGCATAGAAGAATGAGCTACACAGAGCCTTACTCTATTTTGTGGTGTTGCTTTATGTCTCAAAATCCCAGAGCCTCCCTGGAACCCTCCTGATACCAGCTAACCAAAACCAACACTCACTGTTTGTGGAATACATAAGCAACTTCTTCAAACTGCTCCTGGGTTAGCATCTGAAAGTGTTCCTTNCATATGACTCTGTGTCCTCATAACCCTTGCTGTGGCCCATATGTGCATCAGCCATCCCCTGTGTCAACCATTGAGCTGGATGCCTCCTCATTCTTATAAGCACCCTGGCTACANTGCTTGGTGGGCAAGCCTTGGGTCCAGTTCACAGTGAACAGAGAATATAGCTAGCACATCTCTCTCGACAGGTCTGAACTCAGTGTTTAATGTGGAGTAAGAGCCCCGTGAGTACCTGTGGGAAGGATGGAGAAATGAATTGAATTTAAAAGATAGCTGTAGCAGTAACTTCAAATTGCTAATGGAGGTGAATCACCCTGGCCACCAAAGAGATTCCAGAGATTTCAGGGGGAAAAAAATCCCCTTCCCACCAGCAAGTAGGTCATAGGTAGCCAGTAATGGTCATTAACTGTGGGCAATTCATTCTACTTTTAAAAGTTCATTCAGTGCTCAAGGATGCTGGCCATAGATAATGAATGGTCTAGAGCAGAGGTCAGAGGTCAACAAGCAGTTCTCAGGGCAGGCAGAGATGGCGGCCACCTTTCCATGATGGATGGCAGCAACCTTCAGCTTCTAATTGCTCCAAAAGAACACGCGTATGACTCTAGCCCAAAATCACACACATGGGGACAAAGAGAAGGACAGAAGCCCAGGCAAGTGGGTCAGTCAGCAAAACCGGACTGGCTTGAGAAATGAAGGCAGTGGTAGCCCTACTTCCCCCTCCCCACTGACGTGTTTTTAAGTGTGCCTTTCTTAAGTCATTAATAACTAATTTCACAATCTCTGCNTCATGTGACAGTCATAAAATATTGCCGGTGCTTTTCCCAGCAAATTTTAGTATTGAGCCAATAATTGAATCCAAATTATCTATTAAGTTAATTCCTTGGTAGACAATATTTTACACTTGAGGTCATTTTTCACAAGTCCGCTGGAATGAAGTAAATGAGGAAACAGTGATGACGTTTCCTCTCCTGAACAAGTAAAAATAAAATTGCTGGGTTCCGCCTGGAGGGTGTCAAGCTGTTGTGAATTCTTTTTTATTTTTCTTCTTGCTGATTAGAACTAGCCCTGTGTCCTCAGACATCACCAGGCTGTACATCGCTTCTGTGTGGTCTGTGTCCCAGCTGCAGCTGTCCTAGGCCATTGAATCACATGTCACCCTTTCCAGCCAGACTTTATGCAGACTTTCCTTTTTGTATTTTATTTATTTTAGATGAAGATGGATTCAGATTGCCCTTGTAGAGTCCAGCCAACCCACATTCCCTTTTAAAAGGCCCAGCCTCCCACTCAGATGGTCCCCGGAGCCATGTTTGTGCCAGTGGCCCCATCTCAACCCCTTCCTCTGCCACATGGCTGGCCAACACTGATTAGAATTGGTAATAGATGCCTGGTGAGGGCTGAGTAGTTCTTACAAGAATTTGAACTTGGGGCAATGGGCCAGATTGTGTTGGTTCCTTGAGTTGAGGATGTGACACAGGCCTGGACTTTGCTTCACTGCTCTAGGTTTTCNTGGTCTAGAAGGGTTGGGAAGAGAAAAGAACAAAATAAGAGTGAGATGGGGAAGGAGAGGGAGAAGGATGACAAAAAGTGCAGACGTGTGAGATGGCTCCCATGAGAGGCCACAGAGGCCAGAGAAGAGGGGTCAGAAAGGGCGCTAGGAACCCTGGCTCCCACAGAGGCTTCCTTCTGCTTTTAGAACCCATTACACCTTGCATCCTCCTGTGGTCTGAAAGGAAAGAATAGGAAGGAGAGGAGTAAGAAAGCAAGACTAAAGAGGAGGAAGGAGGGAAGGGAAGAGAAGGGAAGAGAGAAGAGAAGGAAGATGGCAGAGAAGAGAAAGGAGAGGAGAGAAGGAAAGGGTGNCTTTTTGATTTGGGTTTAATTACGTGAGTCCTTGGAGGGGGNAGCCCTACATGTCTGTCAACAAAAGACTGAAAGATAAGAAGGAACTCTGAGCTAAAGATTTTGAGGAGACAGGGCTGCGGGGGAGCATGCTAACAGAGGAAACATTTCTAGACGTGCTCCCAGCCATTTCTGTTTGCAAGGTCTCACACATCCTGTAGGATCACCAACTACATCTCCCAGGCCCTTGGTCTTTCTCCCTCTACCCAACAATCCGGATGNAGCCTAGCTCTCAAAGAACCACCACCNTCCCGACACCATGAGCCACCTTTTCCAAAGACCTATCCACATTCAGCTTTGCTTCTGTAATTTTCTTTGCTGTAAGTTGCAATTCATTTATGTCTGCCTTTCCAGGTTTATTTCCTTCCTTCTAAGTGTTTTGTGTGTTTTTCCAGACCGTTTTTCCCATCTTTGGTTGTGGGGGGTTGGCACGTAGTAACTGCATATCTTCATGGGGTACCATGCGATACTTAAGTCCTTTCAACATCATGTACTGACCAACTCAGGGTACTTAAGCTACCTTTCATCTTCATCATTTCTTTGTGAAAGGACCACTCAAAATCCTTGCTTCCAGCTATTGTAGTTGCATTGTGTTTTTGGTCAAAAACCTTCATATGATGTTGATNCTTGGGAATTTATCGAGGCTGCCTTTGTGCCACAATTTATGAGCATTTCTGTGAACATTCTACATCTAATCCAAAAAAGGCANATTTTCTGTTAGCTATAAAGTTGCATATTTGTGTGTAACAATACACTTATTTTCAAGCTTATTAAACAAGTTGTTCAAATCTTCTATATAGCCAATAAATTTGTCAACTTGCTCCGTAAACTTGTGAAGGGAATATGTTTAAAATATTCAAATAAAATGGTTGATTTATCTATTTCTCTCTGTTTCTGCACCTACTTTTTATAAGTGCATGCATGTATATTCACTATTTGAGGCTATCTTGCTAGGTACGTATTTTTTCATCATTTTTNTAGTGTTGTGATCTTTGTATTCCTTTTACTGAAATATAATCTTTTTATTTCTTGTAAATTTTCTTATGATTCACATTAGCTTTCTGTCTCTTCTGTTCTTTACTGCCAACCCTTTTCATGTCTCTAACAGAAAGAAAGCAGAGTCCCAAATCCCCTGCTGTGAATCCCAACTTGAGTCTCCAATTTTGTGTTTTGATGGGTTTTTCTGTGTGTGACAGTGTGTGTGTGTGTGTGTGTGTGTGTGAGAGAGAGAGAGAGAGAGAGAGAGAGACTCTGTGTCTGTGTGTGACTGTGCATGACTGTGTGTGACTGTGTGTGCATGTGTGTGTGTGTGTGTGTGTGTGTGTGTGTGTGCACAAGTGCACACATACTTTTCAGGCTTTTTCTTTTTTGCTGTTTGTTTGTTTTATTATATTCTGGTTTATTTCGGTTTTTTATTTGCCTGTTTGTTTTTTAAAGAAAGAGAAGGAAGGCNTGGANTTGNGTAGGTGAAGAAATGGGGAAGATCTGGGAGGATCTGAGGGAAGCAAAACCTTGATCATTGTATGAAAAAAAAACTATTTTCAATTATAAAAAAACAAGTCTCTGTAATTTGAAATGTGAGTCCAATCCACTTACATTATTGTATATTGATATTATGATATTAAAGGTTTCTTATGATATTAAAGGTTTCTATCTTCAAAACACATCCCGACTCTGACCTCTCCTTCTCCCCCCCTGCACCCACACCTCCCTCACCTGAATTTAGGCCATTGCTTCCCACAGGGTCTCCAGGCTTCTACCCTAGCTGCTCATTATCTGTTCTCGGCACAGACCCAGAAGGCTGTCTACTAAACATGAGGAACACATTCTCTGCTTAAAGCCTCAACCACCTGCTTACACTGCTCAAAGCAAAGTTGAGTCCCCACAATGGCTTCCAGGGAAGTCATCTCAGATGCTTTACTAGCCTGAGCCCCTCACTCCCCATCTCCTTCTGCAAGCATCAAAGCCACTGTCTGAGGCTCTCTCAACTGCCCAGGCTCCTTCCATGGGAAGCCAGATTCCGTCATGACATCTTCTCAGTGGGTCTTCCTGGACCAATGAAGCTGTTTGGTTCACTAGTTGATTCTAACTACTTAGACTTGGAGTGTTTGATCTGTAGAATGGATGCTAATGGAGGCTTAATAACAACTAGTGTCATTCATGTTACAGTCTATGGGCCTGAGGTCCCCACCCATAAGAGACTGAATAATGTGCTACCCAAGTCCCTGGTAGCTCTGATTCACAGAATTTGTTCCTCTCTCCTCCACGGTCTGCTCCTTCCTCCACCACATCCTAGTGACTTGCCNTCCCTTAACCATTTCTTCAGGGTACTTTGGGATGGGAAACCAACAGACTCTGAGCCTTCTCTGGCCTTGTATGTCAAAAGCTTGTTCCCTTGAGACTCTTGGAGGACTTGGATTTTTGTCTCAGAGATACGAGGTTCTAAGATGCCCTTTCTAAACAGTATTACCATTGGCATAAGAGGAGAAAAGAGAGATGTTTGAGAAAGCCAGATGGTGGAAATAGGAATCCCCCAGCGGCAATCTCATGGATGGGTGACTAAGGACAGATGGGGACAATGACATCTCAATGGATACCAGCATGAGCAGTTGATGTCAAAACCAGATGGGTCTGCCCCTCCTCCACCCCATACCCTACAGTTCACATAACATCTCCCTGGGTACCTAGGACACCTGGTATAAAGGTGAGATATTGAAATGCATCAGGCCGAGAGAGATGCAGGGGAGGACTTGATCAGGATGGAGGATCATGAAAGGATGGACCCCACCCCCATAGGGCCTAGCTAAAGGGGAGATAAAGAGTAGAAAGTACCAGAAAATATCTTCCCAGAGCATGATTTAGCAACCAGCCAGATGCCCTTTAGAATCTCATCTGGGTTCTATGACCAGTTTCTCTCAGCCCCACAGCCTTTCTCAATTCAGACCCCATCACATCTCATTCTTTCTAGCTGCATCCTTGGCAGTCCCAACGCAACCTACCATCTTTGCTCAGAACGCAGCAACAGCCAACACCCTGCCAATCAATCAGCACAGGCTTCTTACTAGGATGTGAGCACAGCAACTCCAGTTCACTCTGGNGATGACAGGCAGATGCTTTTTCCAGAGCCACTCCCTACCCCTACCCAGGATGCTCCTGCTTTCCTCATCCCCGATGCCCTGCAGCATCCCAAAGGCAGTTCATGACCCATCCCATCCAAAAGCCCAGCCAAGCCCCTAGGGACTGCCTTAGCTGTCTCTTGACCTCTCTGTGTGTCTCTGCCTAACAGTTACAGCGCCATTCCTTCTCCGCTTTCCAAGCAAAGTCCTCCGGAGAATTACTGGGCACTTAGGGGAAGAGTGTTAATAGGAAACAGTAGGTGAACAAGCGCCTGTGCAGGCACCTCGCTTCCTTTCCTTAATTTACAACAAACCACCTCTGTTTATTGAGCCAGTAACATATTTGAACACTGACTCATAAGAGGCCCTTCTCTCAGACACCGTATATCTGGCAAGTAATTCCCCTTCCACTGAGGTGTGTGTAGAATTCAGCACAGGCAATTTACAAGGCTGTGTGGGGAGAGGGGGGAAGGAAACACTTGAGCTGTGAGCTGTTTGCACAGCAGCCAGAAGGCCTGTCCTGTAGAGGAGCCACCTATGCATGAACACTAATGCCTGGGAAATCCCTGTGCTTGCATCTAGGAAGGTGGAGGGGCAGAGCAAGTCTCCAAGTTTTCTAAGGGGCTGCTTGGCCAAACTCCTTGCTAAGCCTCTTTCTGCTCTCTCACTCTGCCCTCTACTAACCTCATGAAAGGCCATGTAAGTATGGTCAACTCTATTTTACAGATGGGGAAACTGAGGCCCCAAAAGCAAATGATTCCTAAATCTTCTGTTTATTGCTTGTCCCCAGCCCCAGGATAATATTCACATGTCCTTTCTCTTGATAGAGCAGGAAGGAATAAAGGTAGTAAGTGTCCCCTCTTTTCTCTGCCACGGTGGATGGAAGAGGAGGCAGGCTGTCTGTCATCTGATGGGGAGAGACTTCCCCTTGAACAAGGAAGACATGACAAAAACCATCAGCACACAGCTCAATGGGCCTCAGATGAAGACAAAAATCTGGGTTCTTTCCCCAGTTTAGCAACTTCCAAGTCTTGAAAAGTAGTTGCTAATCAAGCTTCAGTGCTAAGATGAGAGGCTCAGTGCTCATCACCCTTCACACACACACACACACACACACACACACACTGCCCTCCAGAGGAAAACCAAAAGACACCCAAAGTTGACCTTGGCCATAAACACAGCTGCACTCAGGCCCGGGGACATCTGAAAGAAGCATCTTGTTCACCAGTGTCCCTCAGTCAGGCTCAGGTTCCACAAACACCAAGGAGGCAACAAGTAGAAAGAAGTGGAGCCTGAGTTCAAACTAACTCCAAGTTACGTAAGGCCTCAGTTTCTTATCTGTAAAATGGGAAGTACAGCAACCACATCAGTTGTTTTGTT
>LZPO01076005.1:166586-182551 GCA_001675575.1 Neotoma lepida | reverse complement strand
AGGTAGGCGTAGCAGTTACCGGAAGCCTCAGTAAGGGTTATGCTTCCAGGTTATAGCTGGAACTGCTGCCCACTACATGGAACCAGCTGTCCAACTCTTGCACCCTCAGGGCTAACTGGCCCTCGCACCTGCCAAAAGGGTCAGCTATGTCATGCTGCCCAGGTGAGGTGCAGGACCTGCTCTCTTGAGTTCCCCTGTGAGGGGCAGGGCCAGTTCTCCCTAGTGTTGCAGCCANGGAGGGATGGGCCAACTCTGTGCAACCCTATCCTTTCAGCTAACAGGAGCCACGGACNTATCAACACAGACCACAGCTGCATCAGGGCACAGGCACTGACAAGGCCCTTGGCAGCAGCCCAGGCTTGGACGTCACCATGGCCCCTCACGGCAAGCAGATCACCCACATCAGCCGACTTGTTGCCGCCCTCACCTCTTCGGATCTGTGTCTCTCCACAGGACATGAACCATTCTGTCTCTCTTGCTCATCCAGACCCCCATCCTATAATTGCTCACAAAAATAGAGCCCAACCACCTGTGTTGTCTCCTCCTGGCTCAGGGTGGAGAGCTCCAGGCCAGTATGTGGATCTTTGTCTCTCGTTCAATCTCAATGGCACTGGGCAGGCTCCTGTTGTCTCCCCCNCCCCATCCCTAAATTCATACTTTTTAAACTTGCTATTTGGGCAATCCTTCTGTGTAAAACCTTGTCTGTATCTATTCATCACGACATAAGCATTTTGTTACTTTTAAAGTCTGTTTTGGAGCACCAGAAGTGTTTCCTAAATTTGTAAAAGGTCTGATGTTTTGATATGTTTTTGAAGTTTATACACACATATGTGTGTATGGTTTTGAGTGTGTGTATATACACATATATCTATATACATATATGCATACATACACACATATATACTTTATCTATATATATATTGCTGGCTAGTCTTATGTCAGCTTGACAAACTAGAGTTATCTTAAAGGAAGGAATCTCAATTGAGAAGATGCCGTCATAAGATCCAGCTGTAAGGTATTTTCTTAATTAGTTATTGATGGGGTNGTCCAGTCCACTGTTAGTGGTTCCATCCCTGGGCTGGTGGCACTGAGTTCCATAAGAAAGCAAGCTGAGCAAGCCATGGAAAGCAAGCCATTAAATAGCACTCCTCCATGGCCTCTGCTTCAGGTCCTGCCTCCAGGTTCCTGCCCTGTTGGAATTCCTGTTCTGATTTTGTTCGATGATGAACAACAATATGGAAGTGTAAGCTGAATAAACCCTCTCATCCCCAAGTTGCTTTTTGGTCATGGTGTTTCATTGCAGCAATAGAAACCCTAAGACATTCATACAGAGCTTTTTTTTTAAAATAGCTGTGATGTTAATTGTTGCTGGCTCTTTTTAGTTTAATATATTTACATTCTTCAAGTAGAAAGACTTTTAGAATGCACAGATTAGGAGAACATTTTGCCAAGCTGGTGTCCTCCAAAACAGAATTGCTAATGACCCTAACATTTTCCAGGCTTGTGTTTGTGTATTCCTAACTGTATTGTGACTTTCAGCTTTAAGTGAAGGCCACTAGACATGCCTTAATGTGAATCCCAAGGAACATCTCTCTAATGAAAAGTATTGACACTTGTAACCTAAGAAGCACCTCTATATAACAGTATGTTCTACTTTGTTTAGAAATATTTTTGTTTATACTTAAAAGACAAAATTAAATAGGGGATTTTTTTTACATTAAAACAAAACTTAAAATGTATTTCTGAGAAAACAATTAAGACAGCTTGATCATCCTGATACAATGCTGTCAATCAAAATTATTATTCTGAAATCCTATAAACTAGTGGAAGCAACTAGACTGTTTGGGCCATCGCTCAGCTTTCCACAATATCCTAACCACAGCTCTTTAAATCTTTTGTCATCCACAGCTTTGGTCCTTTTCTAATGAATTTATAGTCAAATTCATGAAAANTGACTAATAAGCAGCTATCTTTTTTCTTGTTAAGTGTGTTTTGTGTTTTCCTTACAAAACTTTGTAACTGTTTTCTGTTGGTATCTATAGAAATATGAGTTCTAAGAAAATAATCTGACCAGTGTTCTTTTTAAAACATTTTTAGATTTATTTATTTTGTTTTATTAGTGTTTTGCNTACATGTATGTATGTGTACCANCTGCACGCCTNGTGCCTGAGGATGACAGCAGGGAGTGTCAGATCCCCTGGAACTGGAGTTCTGAATGGCTATGAGCCACCATGTGGTTGCTGAGAACTCAGCTTAGGTCCTCTTCATGAGCAACAACTGCTCTTAGCCATGCAACCATCTCTGCAGGCTCTGGTNAGTATTCTCGGGATGCCACGTCACAGGACATTCACAATTGAACTTAAGAATGACNCTAGGTATGGTTANCCTCAAAGTCACTCCTCTACACCTCTTAGTTGTTTCAATTTGTTTTAAAAGGGGAGGGGGCTGATATTAGCACTGACTCTGTTGTGGGATATTGGTACACTGTATGAAGATACACTGTACTTGCTGTGATTGATGTAATAAAAAGCTAAACAGACAATAGCTAGGCAGGAGAGATAAGGGGGATTTCCAGGAAGAGAAAGGAGGAGGAAGAAGCCAGGAGAAGCCAGGGGACCCAGAGAGGAAACAGGAGGTGCAAGATGGAGGAGAAGTAAAGCCAAGTGATAGAACATAGATTAATAGAAATGGGTTAATTTAAGTTATAAGAGCTAGTTAGGAACAAGCCTGAGCTATAGGCCGAGCTGTCATAATGAATAAGAAGTCTCTGTGTCATTATTTGGGAGCTGGGCTGGCAGGACAGAAAAAGACTCCTTACATATGGCATCCAACATGGAGGCTTGAATATCCAAACACAGGGCCTGAGGAAGCCAAGAGAAGTTCTGGACAAGGAGCTGGATGTGGGTTCCTAGTCCTGCAATCCCTCAGGCAGGCCAGGTAAAGCATGGGGTTTTTTGAAACAGGACATAATAGTGTTAACTATCAACTTGAGAGGATCTACAATCTCTTGGGAGATGAGCCTCTAGGATTTTCTTGATGCCATTGCTAATTGATGTGGGAAGACCCATCTTAACTGTGGACCACAGTGTTCTCTGGGCATGGGGTCCTGAACTGTATACTTGGAGAAATCAATCCTAGCACTAGCACGCACTTGTTGCACTCTGATTCCTGACTGTGGATGCACTGTGGTAGCAGCTTCAAGTTCCTGACACTTCGACGTCTCCATCATAACAAANGCCAAAATAAACCCTTTCTTCATTGAGTTGCATTTGTCAGAGCAACAAGAAAAATTCAGGCACAGAGTCTTACTATGTAGCCTTGGCTGGCCTGGTATTATAGGAATGAGCTATGATATGATGCTAACACAACCTGGTGTTCCCTGTGCAAGCAGCCTAACTCAGCTATGGTCCACAGAGCCTCTGATGTCTAACTGGTATTTCTCTATAACCTTCTTGATATTCCTTGTGCCATGCCAATTCATTTCTGAGGGGACCATCTCCCAAGTTCCCCTGAGTCTGTAACCTAACTCAGGGTCTGTTCACAATACACTAGAATTTGTAGTGGTTTATAAAAAATGGGTCTTCCCTCTGACAGCCTGAGCTGGGCTCCCAAGTTCTTTTACCCCAGGAACTTGGGCAACTCTCTGTGCCCTTTGATTCAGCTCAGAGGAGTTGAAAATATCCTAAGAGGACCAAGTGTAGATCAGNTAATCAACAGGGACTGTAAATCAGATGCCAAAGGAGGTATGGGAAGGCCTCATTGACTGGCACAGCCTCCAAGAAGCAAGAGTTTTTATCTGCATATGGAAAATTAATAATGTGGCATGACCACTGGAAAAATAAAAGGAAACATCATTGCTGGTTTTTTTTTTACTCTAAAACCAGAACCCATATATAATAACTGTCTGTCATTGCCTGCAGTTTCTACTTCATTTGATTTATTGGAAATATTCTCAGATTTACACTTGCAGTGTTAAGGTATTCTAAACATCTTCTTGCTTTGTTTTTTCCCAACATTTTATTTGCTAGTCAAAGAGCTTTTTATAGAAGAAACATGGCAAAGGAAGTACACAGGGAAAGCTCATTTTGTTGTAAACATGAGAAACGGATGAGCTAACAAGTCAAAAGATAGGTTTGCTGTCAAGTGAGGAAGTGGATGGCAGAACCCAAGCCTGGCATNGGGTAGATGTAGAGACCCACCTATGTGTCAGGACTGATGAGTTACTCCCAGCACCACTGTGGATGTGATTCAGCTGTCTATCTTCTAGCTTACATCACACTACTTGAGACTCAATGTCCTGAAAAGGAAAATCTGATTAGCTTACTGTGTACCACATGCCCATCCCAAAGAGGGTAAAACTTTGACCTATGGGAACAAGAAAGCTTGTTCGCCAGGCCCATAAAGACTCTACTACAGTGAGGCAAATGATTCTATACAAGGCTGTCTAGGGCTNGGGTGTAGCTCCATGACAGAGCATTTGCATGGTGTACACAAAGTCTGAGGCTTGATTGCTAGCCCTCGGGGACGGTGGGTGTCAGAGGACAAATGGATATCTGTCTCTTGCTACCAAAAAAAGGTTCAAGGGAGGCTGGGTACCCAAAAAGCAACTGTCTAGTAGGGACAAATACAGACACTCTGAAACTTGAGCACAATGTAATTGTTCCATGCATTCCTTACCTATGAAAATTGGTTAAAAGGCACTAGAAAGGGTACCTGGGAGAGATCTAACATGGCAGCTTGGGAGAAGGTTAATTTTAGAACAGAAGTGGGAGATGCTAAGATTGACTCACAATGAGACTGGAATCCTGAAAACATGGTAGGACTGTCAGAAAGGGAGCCTGAGAGAGGCTGTTGGAGGAGGGGGTTAGTTAAGTCATCTTAAAATGGAAGGGATGAATGGGGCTATGATAAGAATAATAGAAAGTCCATCTATAGTACCAGGGCTAAAGATGGTCCCAGATGCTGAAATGACCCTTTGGAATGTCATACCTAGATTAGCCTCGTCTGTCAAGTAGATCTTTAGACCACCTTCCAACTCCTCAAACATTATGATCTGTACAAAGAAGAAAGTAAATCAGCCAGAAGATTCAAGTTCTTCTTCTGAAGCAGAACAGACTTCAAAGAAAGTGAACTAGGAAGCAGGGAACATTGAGAAAATTCACCTCATTAACTCCAGGATGAAGCCAGGAGCCAGGGACATAGAGGGTTTTCTGGGGACCGATATTCCAGTATCGTCCTAGGATTTGTCCGTTGATGAGTATGACACCTTTTCCCCAGCCCTGAAAAAGATAGGGAGGTTTCCAGATTCTAACTTCTAGATGTAAAGATAAAAAACAAATAGACCCCTATCCTAATGGCACACCAAATTTTAGCATAGACCAAGATAGAATGGATTGGATTGACAACTAGGGCCTTGTGTGGGAGGGTGCTCTTGAGTCTGTGCCACTGTCCGGCCTTGGGGGTGGTTCAGCATCAGACCACAAGGAGGAATCTAATTCCCATCCCATTTCCCCAGGTCTGGCCCAAGCCAGCAGAGCAGGTATACACTTACACCCCAATTATCACCAAAACACATTAGGCTTTTAAAACATAGCTCAAATTGTAGAACAGCAGAAGGGGTAGCCAATGTGCCCTGGATGACATGCCTTGGATGGTGAGCTCACGCCAGTGGTACAAGTCTCTACATCTGGGGTTATNTGTGAGGACTCATGGGTCACACTCACTAAATCCCTGCTACAGGGGCTTGCACCAGCCAGTCTCACTGGCACATGCTACTCATGCCTCCGTTGCATCTATTCACTTTCCTTGCTCTATCCTAATGGTCCTTAAAGAGAGACACCTTCAGAATGGCTATGAAGTGGCTGTGACTTGGGGGAGCTTGGTTCCCTGCCAAAGGACAAGGTTCATATACTGGGGAGCTTTTCTGAAGATTCTTTTGGGCCTGGGGCTGGGCACAAGAGCAGGAGAGAAATGGCACCAACCTTTACTTCTATAAAGATGTCCTGTGGAGGATCTCCAGCTCTCAAGTGACTGAGGAAAAAGGCAGGGCCCTGAACACGGCCTGTCACTATTTCCCAGGACTTAGGAAGTTCCCTAAGAGGAAGTCAAGAGCCAATGAGAAGTTATACTTTTCTTCTAACATGCCACCTGTGACCTCTTCTATGAACCCTGGCACCCCACTCCTACTATGGTACCAGCTATGTCCTTGGCATGCATGATAGAGTAGGGATTAACCAGTGTACAAGGGGATAGTTACTTCTCTGCTCCCAGACAGCTATGAAACTTGGCATCATTTCATTTAGTACTCTGGTCTTGGTTTTTTTCCTATCTGAAAACTAAAAGCTTTACCTGGAGACCTCTAAGCATCCCTCCAGCTCTATGTGTTCACCACTTTGTGGCATGTTTTATCTTATTTTGTTTATCTACAGTTCAGTGACTGAACTCGGGGCCTCACATGTGCTGGGCAAAATGCTCTATCACGGAGCTATCATTCCACCCTTACCACTTTGATCAGCTGAAGTTAAGGCACCTACCTTTGTATAAACGTACTTTTCAGTTCCAGGCTGTAGATTGTAAATTTCCTTAGTGGAGTCTTGTCCAGATAGATGTCTCCAGTTAAACCTGTGGAACAGGAGTGAAAGGGTTGTGAAGGGGGTGAGAAGGACAGAGGTTGCAGTTGCAGTACACAGGCTGCAGTCAGAGTTCTCCCTGAAGGAAGGTTCTTTCTTGGCCTCAACTGGCTGGAAGGTTTTTACACACGCCAAAGATTTCCCCCTTCCTCTTGGTGGCACTGGGGATTAAACTGCCAAGGCTCAACAGGCTCCAGGCATGCTAGGCAAGTATTCCACTAGCAAGCTACCTANGGCCAAGTCCTACACGGGTATTATCCTCTTAAGTGTACACTCCTAGTTAGGGCCTCACAGTCCACATTAACAGTGAAAAAATCATGGTAACTGCTGCAGATCTGACCAGCAGCACAGGGCTTCTGGCTAGTTTGAATACTCGGGTTTGTCAAAGCACTTATGGTTTTTTTTTTTTAAAAAAAAAAAAGTGTGTGCCATGGCTCTGCTCAGGAGTCCTGGATCCAAGAAGAAAGACAAACATAAGTCCTAGGATCCTAGAAATGAAGACATGATATCCCTAGGAGAAACCCTAACCAGGGACATCACCATAGCTATCTCCTGCTGGCACCACTTTCAAAACCCTCATCAAAGTAGGTGGCAGTGTGATGGCTCTGGCTTGGCAACTACAGAACACAAAAATATCACAGTTTCTGTACAGAGGTGTCTCTTAACCATAAAAGTATGTTATTTTCCAAACACAAGCCTGTTCCCAGCTGCCATTGGCCTGGGGGAGAGCCATAGCATCTGATACTATACTACCTCAGCCATCTTCTTCTAGAACCTACCTTTTCTCTGCTTGTTGATATCCTTCCCAGAAGTGACTCTGCCTTGGTTCTCCACCAGGATCCTCAGGATCTGGGTTTTCTTGGAGGGCTATTCAAAAGATACCAGGATAAGCCTCACTTGCCACCTCCCTTAGACAGTCTAGACCTCCCTGGAGCTGGGACAGGACATGAGCAGGTGGCTGACAGACCGCGGGTTGCAGAACCTTGTAGGTCTCCAGCTATGGGACAGGCAAGCCCTTGTACTCTCACTTTTCCTCTTTCTTCTCAGAAAGAGTCACCTGAACATTTTAACAAGGGCTCTCTTGGACTTGTGACCAAGCCAGAGTGCTCTGCACAGCAAATATTCAATTGGGGGGTGGGGAGCGTGGTGTTCACTCAAAAGAACATTCACCAGTACCTCTAAGATGCACATAACCCTCCCTGTGGTTGCTGGGTTCCTCTGCATGGAGCAGACCAAGAAGAAAGGAGTGGAAATAATCTATAATAAGGCCTTGCTAAGTCTTGGCCCAGGGCCAGCTGGAACTGGAATGTCTCATCCATGAACTGTGTTATATACATTTTTCACAATAAGCAGCTCATCCTTGTAATGATCCAGGACTCCAACGCGTTTGTTATCCAAAAACACCTGGCGAAGGAAGAAGAGATCCCTGTTAGGGCCTCGTAAGGAAAAGATGGAAAGCAGTACTGAAAATGTAATCAGCAAAACAAGAGGCAGAATGAACTCCATGTCTCCCAGATCTGCAGACTCACAAGTTCACTAACAACAGGTAATAGTTGAAGTAGTACCATGAGAAGATGGATGAAGTACAGCCTGGGCTAGAGCTCTCAATGAAAACTGGACCCTGGATCAACTGTAGGGCAAGGAGCGGGAGATGCTTAAGAGACCTGCAGGAAACTAGCGAGGGAGGAAGGGAAGAAGGGATAAACATTTTCAAGCTAGCAAAGGGGAGGAGAAGGAACCGAGGGAGGGCAACTGATCTGTGTTTGTCTGCCTTACCCCTAGGNGTTCAATTCTGCTAGATACTCCCAAATTGAGTCTNGAGAGCCAGTAGCCACATTCTGACTGGTTTTAGGGATGATCTGCATNTAACTTCATTTTTCCCTATTACCTACTCTGCTGGTAGATTTTTGTCAACTTGACAAACTACTGTCACCTGAGAAGAGGGAACATCAATTGAAAAAAGTTCTCAGATAGATTGGCCCATAAGCAAGCCTGTGGGTAATTTTATTAATTAATGATTGGTGTGGGAGAGAGCTCAAACCACTGTGGGCGGTGCCACCTAAGCCAGTGGTCCTGAGTTGTATAAGAAAGCAGGCCGAGCTACAGGCAGCAAGTCAGTTCTTGCCTGCAGGTTCTTGCCTTGAGATCCTGCCACGGCTTCCCACAATGATGGACTGCAACCTGTGAGTCAAATAAGCCCTTTTCTTCCCAAAGCTGTTTTGGGTCATGATGTTTATGACAAAAGCAGAAAAACAAGCTAATAAAACTACTATATTGATAAATACTAGATTAAACCACTCAGAGGACCCTAGTTGGGCAANATGACATGGAAATATTTTGTTTCCTAGATTAATTAATCTAAATCACAATTTTTCAACTGCAATTTGGCTAAGAAACTGTAACAATAAAAATCCTTAAGTATCAGAAAACCAAAGTATTCCCAATTTAAGACTACCAGAGTCTAAATGCAGAAGTTATGTTTTATGGTCATTTATCAAAAGTCAGCTATCCAAATGTCTTCCTGGAAAACAGGTTGCCTAGTATGAAGAGCACAAAGGAATGCTCACAATACACTCCAACAGCAGCCATGACACTGTGAGCAGACTTCTGTGGAGGACTTGAGGGAGGAAGAACAGACCACAGTCAGGCTGCTTTGCAGCCATGGAAAAGGGTGGCTCATCGAGTCAACTGGAGGTGGGCAGCAAGCAGAGAAGTACATGACAGAACGTTTATCTTGAGCAGAAGACGCATGGCACTCTGAGGGGTGGCAAGTAAGAGAAGAAGGGAGAAAGTGATGGAAGGGTCTGAAACAGGAAGACCGGCTGTGTATTTTCAAAAGAGGAAGAAGGAAGACACTAATTAAGACAGCAGTGACCTACATGTGAAAATAATGGCCAAGTACTGCTGCACCACACAGGGGCCAGGTGAAAATAAGGAACAAATACAAGGTAGAAAAAGAATTTCGTATGTGGGATGGGGTGAGTCCACAAACAAATACAAGGCTGACTTAGGAAAGCAATGTATGTACCTTGGGAAGGGAGTTTGAAAGGCCAATGGAATGCAGACTAAGTACAGATAAATGTCTTCCAAACTGTAAGAAGATGTCTCTGCAGCAAAAATGAAAAAGAAAGGAAGGAAGAGAGAGAGAGAGAGAGAGAGAGAGAGAGAGAGAGAGAGAGAGAGAGAAGGTGGAGGAGGGGAGGGAGAGGGCTGGAGTCATAAAGATACAAAGATAGAAGAATAAGGTCAAATCTGATGGTGCACACCTTTAATCCCCACACTCAGGAGGCAGAGGAAGATGGATTTCTGTGAATTTGAGGCCAGCCAGGGCTACATAGTTTAGGCTCAGTGTGAAAACAAACAAATGAAAACCAGAAGTACAGGTTGAATATTGTTTATCCAAAATGCTTGAGGCAGAAGCATGTTAGATTTGGGAGGTTTTCAGAGTTTGGATTTCCACAGACTTTAGAAATTAAATATATCCTATTATATCAAAATAGAGATAGAGAGACAGATAGACAGAGAGCTCTTCATAGTACCAGAAGTTGCTGCTGGGGGGAAAGAGTTATCAACAGATTTACCCATCTGTGAACACTGTAAGCTACAATAATGACTAATGTGGCAATATATGCCCATGGGTGCAATAGTGGCATGAATGTTATGGTGGTAAACAATTGCTTTCTGATTGGATTTAAGTCCTGCTCCACAGGAGAAAACATATACCTGGTAATATACAAATCTGATGAATAACCTATGGCTGAGGAACTCACAGGTCCCAGAGCTGAACTATTATTCCACTAAATGGATACAGTATCTAAATCTATATCTCACTACTCATAGATTAGAGTAGCTTTTGGTCCTCATCAGAGAAGTTTCTTCATGCAGTGTACAGTGGTTAAGCAGAAACTCACTGATCAAAATGCAGAGAACAAGTATTTGTGGAGTACACAGCCACAAATGGGACTTCTATCACTCCCCACCCAAAGCTCATGGATCATCTTGAGGGAGGGGATGATAAGATTGTAAGGGCCAGAGGCCAGGGAGGACCAGACCATAACATTGTCTTCTGGATATGCCAGGACTGCTGCACTCATGAACCCACAGCAGCTGTGGTTGCCTACATAAGACCTATACAAGATCAAGCCAGTCAATACTCTAACATGGTGATGGGAGAAACTCAATAACCCCCAGTGGGAACTGAGGAGCTACTGACATTTGATAGCTTCTGGAAGTCACTTTTCTTTAAGAGTGTGATCTTATAGATTGACCATACTCCCAGTGGATTGCCCCACCTCACAGGCAGCACAAATTAGACTCTCTAGGTTATTAAAAAGAAGGAGGAAAGTTACTGTGCAAATTGGGCCAGCAGGACACAAGAAAGGTGACTGCTGAACTTTGCCAAGACAAGGTAGAACAGTCCTTTAAAATTTCCTACTTCACAGGAAAGTCTGTCAGATATGCTAAGCCTGTAGGCAAAAGTTGGATGCCCTAACATTGCAGAGGAACTTTGGATGACTGTCCAGGCAGCCTGATGTCCCTGTCATTAGGTAACAATTCATCCTTCTGGGGTCTTTGATGGAGTTAAAGACTGAACAGTTAAACTTATAGTTTTCCTTAGTTATGATAGAAAGCAAATTAGGTATAAAACTTTAGACGTACCAAGATAAGATAGATGATAGAGCAATTTCTCTAATTTTACCAAATACAAAAAGAGTGGCTATTGTAACTGTAATTCTTACTTGATAACTGTTTTTGTTGTATATAATTTTCTATGTTAAAGTTAAAATTAAAAAAACCTTCCTTTTTAATTAGACAAAAAGGGGAAATGCTGTGGGATAATCCTTCTGTACAGTGTATGAATATATGTCACTATGATTGGTTTAATAAACAAGCTGACNGACCAATAGCTGAACAGGATAAAGTTAGGTGGGAAAGCCAGATTAAGGATGCTGGGATGAGGTAGAGAGGAATTGGAGGAGATGCCAACCAGCCACTGAGGAAGCAGGACATGCAGAAAATGAGGTAACAATCCATGAGCCACATGACAAAGCATAGATAAGAAATATGGGTTAATTTAAATGTAAGAGTGAGGTAGTAACAAGCCTGAGCTATCTGCAGAACATTTATAAGTGCTCTTAAGTCTCCAAATCAATTATTTGGGAGCAGGTGGTTGGGACAGAGAAATTCTGTCTAGAGAGGAGGAAGAGGAAGCGAAGTGGAGGAGGAGGACACAGACAAGGAGAAAGGGGAGAAGGAAGAAGAAGAAGATACAAAGTTGGGAAGAGGAAGGGTGGATCTGGGAGGTGTTAGTGAGAGGAGTGGGGATAAATATGATCAAATACATTGTATGAAATTTTCAAAGAATTGATGAAATATTCTATTTTTTAAAAAGTAAAAAAACCCTCTGAAATGTGTGTGTGTGTGTGTGTGTGTGTGTGTGTGTGTGTGTGTGTGTATGTTCATATGTATGGTGGGGTGCACATGCCCAGGCATGTGTCTATGAAGGCAAGAGGTTGAGATTGGATATCTTCAATCACTCTCTACCTTGTTTTGTAAGGCGGGCTCTCTTCATTGAACCCAGAGCTAGCTGTTTCAGCAAGGCTGACTGGCTAGCCATTGAGCTCCTAGGATCCTCCTGCCTCCACTCCCCTGAGCTGGTAGGATAGACCTGTGAGACCATGTCTGACTTTCTACATAGGTGCTGGGAGTCTGAGCTCAGGTCCTCATATTTGTGAAGCAAACACTTTACCNTCTGAATCATCTCCCCAGTCCCATCTGGAATTGTTTATGCGTCACATTTTCACTGAGCATTTCAGACTGTGGACTAGGAATACTCAAACTGAAGCCTTGGGAAAAGGTGGCACAGAAGCGATGAAGAGCAGGAAGCTTTCATAGAGCAGCTCTTCACCTGGAGTGGGCTGGGACCTTCCGTGTCTGCACTGTGACTTCCCAACTGCGCACACTTTGAAAGGCTTTTATGTTTCCTGAGGTTTTCCTACTTGGAACACATCTCAGACTCAAATGACAAGAGCCAACTTCTCATATGCTATATAAATAAATATTAGGGATTAAATACATGATAATTATAGGGACTGCTGAAACACCTTCTGGATTTAAGAACATTATCAGCTCCTATAAAAAGCAGGAGTACATGCCTAAGCATGTCTATGTATAAAAGATTTCACTAAAAGGACAGATGATAAGCAACAGAGATAATTTTCTGAAGTGAAATGATTTGATAACCACTTAGACATTTACCTCAGTATCACAGGGTGATAGTAACATAAAAGTGCCACTAGGAACTTCATATTGTTCCCTACCTGCCCTCGGTCTTGAATATTACCCCTTGAGGTGAGAAGGCCTCCATGGGAGATGGTGGTCTCATAAAGCGTATACCCAAAGGACTGGCCGTTCCCTTGGTTCACAGGCAGCAGTTCCATGGGGATTGGCTTGACAGACTTGGTTGGCTGAGGCGGAGACAGAAGTGACAGCCCTGTTGAAGGGTCAGGCTAGAGAAAAGTTGCCACCCATAGCCCACTTCTCCAGGGGGATGACCCCAACAGCCTTGCAAACAGGAGTGCTGAAAGGGAATACACAATGATAACCATGCTTACACATAGCATATAAATTATCTTTTTTGGTTTCCCAACCAATCTCACATTTCACTGCACATGACAGCCAGTGAGTTCTTATAATTTAGATGAAAAGCTGAAATCAAGAAAAACATAGGCATTGTGGCATATGCCTGTAATCCCAGTATTTAGGGAGCAGAAAGAGGGGATTCCTGAGGCAAGCCACTAGAAAGATTAGCCAAAATGGATGAGTTCTAAATTCAGTGAAGAGACTCTGCCTCAATAAAAATAAATAAATAAACAAATAAATAAATTTAAGCCAGCCTGTTCTACAAAGCCTAGTTCCAGGACAGCCAGGGCTACATGAAAAAACTGTCTTGAAAAACAAACAAATTAATTAATTAATTAATTAAAATAAAAAATTTTTTAAAGTGCAGAATGATCAAGAAAAGCACATGNCATCAACTTTGGCCCTCCACATGCATTCACACACATGCATGTAGGCACATGTTGGCACATATGCACACACCTATACACACTACCCACACAACAACAAAAGCCCTTCAGAATCCCTTGGAGAAACAGATGATTCCAAGTCTGAGGATGCACACAGCCAAGATCCTCCAGGGGAATGAAACAACAAAGATGTAGCAGCTATGGGTGTCCTGTCAAGAAGACACAAAAGCCAAACAGAAGGGGTCCTGAGGGACTGCAATGGGCCACTGTGAGCATCAAAGAGACTATGATGGTGTACAAACAAACTAAATCTTACACATTTATAGCCATACAAAACCACAACAGCAAAACAACCCACTGCACCTTTGGAAGACACATGAATCCATGNTTGTGATTAAAGAAAATACTTGAACTCGCCCGTTCTCTGTACAAACCATGCTTAAGGGTAAAAAGCTGATGAAGGAAGTTCTTCTGTAGAACTCAAGATAATAAGTACGAAGGAAATATAGAATTAATGCATTTCCAAGGCATTTGATGAAATGTTGGCTTACTTTATCAACATGGCTTATCTTACTTCACCTGTACCTCTGTCTTCCCTCCCCACTCTTTAGAGGACTATTTTATTTTATTATTTCACATGTATGGGTGTTTTGCCTGCCTGTGTGTCTGTGCATTATTGTATGCAGTCCTCACGGAAACCAGAAGAAGGTGTTGGATTCCCTGGAACTGGAGTTACAGATGTTGTGGTCCATTGGGTCCTATGGAAGGGTAACTAATGCTCTTAACCACTGAGCCATTCCTACAGGATTATTTTAAATCATGTCTCAGATACCACTGAAATTCAATATTTATCTAAAAGGGGGGGGGCTTTTTAAGAGAAGTCATCACTATGGTAACATAATCACAATAAAAGCAATGATGGTTATAATTCCCTAAAACAAGAAATTTTTAAGGAAATTTTTGGCAACTACTTTCTATTTCTATTTCTGTAAACANTCCCAGCATGATTAATTTCAAGGCAATAAGATCAATTGCTGCTAAAAGCATTGGTAGGTACCCGATGAAGAAAGTTGAAAATGAGCATGTACACTAGCAGCACCTAAACCCACTGACCAGCAGTGAAACCATCTGCACTGTACACAGTGCACAACAATACTCCCTGTGAAGGAAGCTCACAAGCAGAGACACACAAAAGAAAAACAGTGACATGATGGTGTGTGTACATATAATTCTAGTGCTACGGAGGCTAAGGGGAGATCACGAATTTGAGGCCAGCTTGGCCTACATAGCAAGACCCTATCTCAAAAACATAAATAAATAAGAGCAAAAGTAGAAAACATGGTGCTTAGTTGGTAGTGTACTGAGTCTGGTTCCCACCACGTAAACCCAACATGCTGTTACAAGTCTGTATTCAGCCCCTTCTGTGATGCCTGACTTCTTTTGTGACACTGTCCACACAGAGCTTTCTTGTGCAATTCTAACTGCAGCTCTCCAGACATGCAGCCCTCCCTGTCTCTATAAGTGGATCCAGAGTGCCTCAGCTTCTCTGTCCCTCCATATCACCTTGCTGTCATGCCATCTGCTCCNGTTCAGCCTTTCAGTCATATTACCACCCTAACTGGAGTGTCCATGGAATCCTGTGACTGTCCAGCACATGGCNTATATCTCTATAACGATGATAAATCTCAGTTCCTCCACCTATGGCCCATAAACCTCCAATCTGTTCTTCATTCATTCTTCTTACTCATTAGACTAGAAGTTGTCTAGAATAATATCCTGATAATACAGCTCCAAATTACTGATATTTGGTGAGTTTTGTAGGGATAAGTATGCAGTGTTTCCTTAGATCAGTTTTCAATCTGTGTTCCTGGGAACCCTAGTTAGAAGTGACAACATCTCAGAGAAGGGATGGCTGCTGCTTACAGGAGAGGAAACTTTAGTGCTCCAGAAAACACACCCTGACTAACTGAGTTTATGTTTTATATGTTAAACTTAATGATAAGTTTAGAGAAAGCATTCCTTTATGAAAACAAAAGACTAAACATCATTGCCCTAGGTCTGGTTAATGTACTTCCATTATAACACCTTAAGATGGCAGGGGATAGGGCTGGAGAGATGGCTGAGTGGGTAAGGGCAGTGGACTGTTCTTGCAAAGGACTTCGATTCAGTTCCCAGCACCCATATAGTCACTCACAATAGTCTCTAACTCCAGTTCCAGGGGATCTGGGGCCCTCTTCTGACCTCCACAGACACACATGTGGTACACTTACATGGATGTAGGCAAAACACTCACACATTAAAAGAATCT
>LZPO01076005.1:138499-166327 GCA_001675575.1 Neotoma lepida | reverse complement strand
GAGTTCACAGCTAGATCATGAAAGGGACTGTTTCCAGTGTTATACAATAGGTTTCCGATTCTGAACTGTAGAACTTGAGAAGGAACTAACACTTCCAAGGATTAATTTGGTTCCTTGGTCATCTACTCCTTAGTCTTTGACCTCTCCCTATATCTCCTATCTCTTTTTTCCCCAAAGTGATACCATGTGTCAATATCTAAGAAACACTCACCTGGTCCAGATGGGGCAGGACTTCCCATAGGGTCATGAAATATAAGAATTTCAATGGCGTATGGGCAAATATGTTTGCAGATCTTTGTTTATTGGAAGCATCTGCAATGAAAAGCACATGGCTGGCCATCCTAGGACCTACCCCAACACCACTCAAAAACATCAGGTACCCTGCTGTCCCACAGCCTCCACAAATGAAGGACTCAGTTACATGGTCTGATTTCCTAACTCCAGGAAGAGTTAAGGCAAGTGCTAATGAGTAAGGGACCTCTCCTATCCTTAAACATCCAAAGAAGAACCCTATTGTCCTAGAAAGGAAGAGCTTGTTGGCTCCAGCTGGTAGGACCTAGAGATCTCAACCTACCTGTTCATTAGAATCTCCTGAATCCCAGCTACAAACATGCATGCTCGCCGGGCGGTGGTGGTGCACGCCTTTAATCCCAGCACTCGGGAGGCAGAGGCAGGCGGATCTCTGTGAGTTCGAGGCCAGCCTGGGCTACAGAGTGAGTTCCAGGAAAGGTGCCAAAGCTACACAGAGAAACCCTGTCTCGAAAAACCAAAAACAAAACAAAAACAAAAACATGCATGTTCTCAGGCTCTTCATCCCTTTCTTTCCTTTCTTCTCCACTTCAACCCAGACATGCTTACTGAATAGTTCAGAAGGAGGGGAGCTGGAAATTCAAGCTTTTAGAAGGTTTAGAGGATAGCAGGCACAGCCAAGATCAAGCAACATGGCCCCGTGCTGAGGACATGAGAGCAGACCCTGTATCTCGTGTATTTCTAGTGCGGATAATAAACTGGGTCAAACTGGGTTTCTCCCCCAAAGGTCTTCATGCATTTCCGCCCCTCCTCCCAGAGCAGATCCCACTGGAGAAATCTAAGTCACCATTCAGACTGACCTTTCTGGATACCTGTAATAGAGTTAAAAAACTGTTGAAACACCAGATACTCGGGCGTGATTGCTCCAGCCTCTGTCAGCAGTGCACTGTAGTCTAAAGAACACAGAGAAATGTGTCATTTCCCCCAAGAAAACCTTAGGATTAGCTTCTTTCCATATGAAGAGGAAAAAAAAAAACCTTAGCTCTGAGCAAAAAGACCCACAATACAGCAATCTCCAGGGGAAAGCTTTGGGTACATGATAAGAGAAGTCCATATATCTATTAGTCCAGATAAGAGGCCTTTGCTGAGCTTTGATGGGCATAGGGGTGTTAGCAGGAAGCAAACTGCACCAGTCCGTGGGGCTGTAGTAAGTCCTGGCTACCAGCCTGTGATGCCCCAATGCAGTGGCTTATCCCTCCTACCCAATTTCTTCTTCTTCTTCTTCTTCTTCTTCCTCCTCCTCCTCCACCTCCTCCTCCTCCTCCTCCTCCTTCTTGACACAGGGTTTATCTGTGTAGCCTTGGCTGTGCATCACCAGTGCCTGGCCTAATTTCTTTTATTATTAATAAATTAATATACTTTATTAAAAGTTTAAATTTCTGATATTCAAAACACACTGTGAAGGTAGTAAAAGAAAGATAGGCTACATCCTGTGACAAGACATTTGCAAAGCATATATTTAACAAAGGCCTTCTGTCTGGAGCTTAGATTTTTTAAATTTTCAAAATTACAAAACACAAAGAAGTAACCCACTTTTTAAAAATGGAACAAAGATGTGCATAGATACTTCACCAAAAAAAATTTAAACAAATGGCAAATCAGCAAATGGAAATATGTTCAAATCATTAGTCATTAGGAAGATGCAAATTAAAACTATGAGACATCAGGACACCTGTCAGAATGATTACATTAAAAAGAATCAAGAATGGAAACGATGCAGAAGAAATAGAGATCTCATGTTTCTAAATAAACTGTTGGCTTTATTTCATCTTCAATTTCCCATTTGGTCTCTTGGGACATTTGGAGGCTGTGGTAGTTTGAACGTAATTGGGCCCCCATAAGCTCATAGAGAGTGGTACTATTAGGAGGTGTGGCTTTGTTGGAAGAAATGTGTCACTGTGGGGGTGGACTTTGAGGTCTCATATATGCTCAAGCCACGCCCAGTGTCTCAGACCACTTCCTGTTGCCTGCAGGTCAAGATGTAGGACTCTCAGCTCCTTCTCTGGCACCATGTCTGCCTGCATGCCACCATGTCCCACCATGATGATAATAGACTAAACCTCTAAACTGTAAGTTGCCACCTCAATTAAATGTTTTCCTTTGTAAGAGTTGCTGTAGTCATGGTGTCTCTTCACAGAAATAGAAACCCTAAGATAGAGGCTAAGTGGACACTCTGGTACTCTTAGGAGATCCAAAGCAACAGATAAGGCAGAGTTCTATGCAGCAGACAAGCAGAGCTAAGCTACTAACCTGTCCGCTTACAAAGTCCCAGAAAACCAAGACCCCAATACCTAGTGTGGTCACAAACAAATACTAAATCTTCGGTCCCCAACATACATAAAGTCAAAACAGATGAAGAGTTCCATAGATTTCCCCTAGGGACCTAACCTAGTATGTTCTAGACTCAACAAGGGAGCAGCCTAGATTGGAGGTAATTCTGGGGGCCTAGTACTTGCCGTAGCTGGTTACCACAGGTAGATAACCATCTGAAGACTGAGCTCCACCAATNAAGCCAAAGTTGGTGCCGCCATGGAACATGTAGAAGTTGAAGGAGAACCCAAAGGTGAACATCTCACGCACATCCCTCATCAGCACTGCAGAAAGGTAGGAAGAGAGGGGGAAACAGGGGTGGGATTTGGATTTAAGAATTCACAGCTTGTGGTGGATATTCAAACTACCTAGACCTGAAACCTTCAAGGTCTGCTAGAGCCCGTGCCCAGAAAAACATGTTAGATAAGCCAGGACTGGTTGGAATAGTCAGCAGTGTTTGTTTTCATGATCCAAAGTTACTTATTACTTCTTTCTCTAGGTTTCATATTTGAGCGAATCCTTCTTTTTAGCATACAAACTGTATATCCAATATTGCTCATGACTTTTTAGGGGCATGCCTATGTCCAGCTCACTATTTCTAAAGCACTTACCAGCTTCTTAGTGACTAATCTGAAATGATGGCACCAGTCACATTGACCTTCAACTCCATTTAAATGGCCATCATCCATTCTCCAGGGATAGTAAGAGAATGATGAGCTAAAATAGGCTGAATTGGGGTTATATAACTTCCTACTTGTACACCCAGAACACCTCCATGGTATTTCTGTCTCACAGAATAATTCATTCTCATTACTTTTATGGCCTTGGTTAAGTGTATTTATAATGAAAACTATAGAAACTTAAGTTCCTGTTGCAATGACCCCAGAGGTGCTCATACTCCATGGCCACTCCATCTGAGAAGATGTCTAGAAGGTATCTGCTTAGCTAGGTTGATGTTTATATGATACAACATCTGGGAGCCTTGTCCCTAAACCTTAAGTATGCTAATCAACTAGAAAACAAACAAACAACAACAACAACAAAAACAGATCAGTGCCACTGGTGTCACATGCTTCCCTGAAAAAGTCAGTAAGGAGGACTCACTATGTGGATCTCCAAACTGGCGGAGAGCTCCCCACGTGTCAAAAGAGTTTGCTGTATATACCATCATCAGTATAGGGCTTCTGCCCTGCAGGAAAAAAAAAATCCATTTAGGAAGCTCTTCCACAATTCTGAAGCTGAACTGCCTGCAAGGGACCTGTGAAGTCCAGTGCTTCATGCCCTTTAACCGAAAGCACCCTGACACATCCCAGGAGCTCTGAGTTCTACTCTCCCCTATTCTCATGATCATTTCAGCCACATGGTCTCTTCATGTGATTTCACTGATTTCATCTTTTCCAAGCTTTGGGAGGAGGTGAGGACTAACTGCCTTTCAAGACATCCTAAGAGTAGAATTTGGAAATTTCTAAAACTAGAATCTTTTCTTTCTCCTGGATGACCAGAGTAGAGGTCTAGTAAGAAACATCAGACACAGAGGAAGGATTTTTAAATGTTCGATTATATGGGGGCTGCATTGGTGAAGGGATTGTGGCACCGCTAGGCTTTCAACTAACAGCAGAAAGCGATTCCCTGGAAACCAGAGTGAATAAGAGTTAGGATTACAGCACTCAGCCACTATTGCCTATGGACCAAGTGTTCTGGATTTATCCAATTTGAACCTAAAACCCCCTCTAATAGATATTTAAGAACATTGAAGATTCAGATTTTAACTAAACTAATTACTACTAAGGTTTTCCTCAATAAGTAAGCCAAGAAGTCCAGGGTAGGGCAAGAAGCAAAGTGTCTGTAATGTCTGAAAGGCCTTTACTTGAATGGATTCGAGCTCCTCATATGTTTTTTTCCTTATATTCTTCATGTGGACAGTGGCCAGCACTGTGGGTAGAAAGAACACACATGAGATCCCGTCATGACCACACAGGGCAGGGACACAAGACTCTCCCAGAGGCAGACTGCAGAGTCTGGCCACACCTCTTGGACATACGCCTCCCAGATTCTCACTTCAGTACTCCATAGCCAGAGCTAGCAATAAAGATATGATGCTACACTTCCAGCCACATGAGCACATACAAAGGTATTGCCCACATGGCCCTTCACTTAGAACTTAGAGTGATGATCTTGAAAGTTAAAAAGGTAGTTAAAATATGCCACATGACACAAATTAATACATGAAAAGAAAATGAAGAAATTAAGACTCCAAAACTTGACTTTTTTGGTTGTGGGGTCAAACCCAGGACCTCTTTCATGCTTGACTTCTAGTTCAGAACACTGTTCTAGCCTTCCAGCTATAACAGGGAAGGACCACCAAAAAGACCAGGGACAAGAGCCTTGAAAGAAAATGGAACTGACAAAATTGCTTAGAGGAAGGAACTTCAGAAATTGCTTTTCTCAGTCTTGGTCCCTATGCATTAATTTTTTCTTCTTTTCAAGGTTGACCCCATGGTCACATGCTAAGCAAATGCTCTACCCCTGAGAATTACCCATCTCCTACCCCACTCCCAACCCTGCTCTTATTCTCTGAACTCATTTATTCAGAGAACTGCCAGGTCTGGGTCCATTGCAATACTCTACTCTGAAACTCCTCCATTCTCTGTTGTTGAATCAGGGACACTTGTCAGAGCTGGAGACAACGTTTACTTGTGCCATAGNTGGACCCTGTGCTCAGCCACTAAAAGTTTGAAAGGGTGAAGTAACACTCTGCTCATAACAGCTGGTGTGCAGCAAGGTTGTGTCCTACTTCCTAACTCAGTTTTGACCACAAATTCTTACCACCAGGAAGTAGAAGGATAAAGCATAGAAAGACCTGTGCTTTTTCAACTTGACCAGTGTAGAAATAAATGCAACCAATACCATACCATTTTTCAAGTGGCCCTTTCTCAGATTCAGACCATCATCTGCAGTCATGAGCAGCTCACTGATCCCTCTTGTCACTAAAGCCTAAGAAGAAATTCAGTAAGAGAAATGGTTCCATGAGATTGCCTCTTCCTAGGGGTGGAAAAAAAAAACTGTGCCACTGGAAATACCACAGAGACATGGAGAGGAAGGCTTGATTCCTCCACACAACCACTTTTAAGTTAAAACAAAACTGTCAGTCCTGCCTCAGGCACACTCCTGAGTTCCGATTCCAAACCTCACAGAGGAGGCAGCAGGGCAGTTGCATCACCCAATGCAGTGCTTTCCCCAAAGGACCTCCAGGGGTTTCTCCAAGCCGGAGAACAGAAAAATGAATGCTTCTATCCATGCTGCCACCAAATTACCATACCTCATGAGCCAAATCCACAGGATACGGTTTTTTCAGTAGTTTCTTCAGTCAGTAGGAAGAGCAGGTAAACCTTTTATAATTTATTTTTTAAAACTGGGTAAATAGCTCTGTTGGTTGAATGCTTGTGTGTCACGCACCAAGCCTTGAGTTGGAGCATCAGCAACACATAAACTGGATGTGGGGATACTCGCCTATAATCCTAGCCCTTGGGAGGTGGAGGCAGGAGCATCAAAAATTTAAAGTCATCCTGAGAGCAGGAGGAAAAGGGACTACAGAACAGACAGTGAGACAAACACAAGAGAACAGTGGAATAGGTCTAGTACAAATGTATCAGCAGCAGATGGAAACAAGCTAATTCCTCATCCACAAAAGTCCTTATCGGAGGTGGTGGTAATGATTATTGTTCACTATCAACCTGACAGGACCTAGAATAACCTGAGGGGTGGGCCTTCAAGCCTGTGGAGGATTATCTCAGTTATATTAACTGAAATAGGGAGATCATCTGAATTGTGGGTAGGACCATTCCCTGGGCTGGGATCCTGGGCTGTGTAAAACACAGAAAGCGAGCTAAGCACTCACATGCAAGCTTTCGTCTTTCTCTGCTTCCTGGCAGTAGATGTGATGCGAGCCGCTGTTCCAAGCTCCAGCTGCTTTTACTTCCCCTACTTGATGGACTGGACCTTGAACCATGAGCTAAGAGAAGTCCTTTCTCCCTTAAATTGCTTTTGTCGGAGTATTTTATCACAGCCAAAGAAAAAGAAACTAAGAGTGGTGTTTTGAGACAGGGTCTCATGTCACTCAGGCTGACCTCTAATTATATAGCTGAAGGTGATCTTGACCTGCTGACCCTCCGACCTTCACCACTCCCAAATCAACAACAAATCTGGCTGTGTACATTATATGCTACTTTTAAGTACCCTAAGTAGATGGATACATGGGAAAGTGCGAGAATGGAAAAGTACGGATTCACCCAAAAGGAAACTGAGATATTCATAGAAAGTAAAGCTGTCCTAGTGTGGGTCTCTGCCTTGTATTAGAGCCATCTGTGTTATTTTCAGGCCACTGGCTAGAATATAACCAAAAAAAATAAAAAATAAAACTGGACCCTGTTCATCTTTACAGTTCCGGACAAGCTACAGGTACTCGGGATATGTTTGCTCCACAATATAACAGACTACAAGAAGCAGAGAAAAATTAAAAGGGCACTTACCTTTTGTACATACGCCATATATTTTTTATCCATATAGTAGGAGCCATATTCATTCTCAATTTGCACGGCAATGATAGGGCCTCCTTTTCTATACTGAGGGTCAAGGAGATAAGAATATAAGAGTGAGATCCTGGTGGGAAAAGATTGGATTTTCTGAATATTGGGCACACACGTAAAAACAGCACACCTAATCCTAGACTCAACCACAGTGCTGGTCATTTCTCTCACTCAATATCAGTGGCTTTATGTGAGAAGTCAAATGCTTCCAAAAATAGTTCCTTTAAAAACATGCCCTGAGTAACGACCATTTCTCCAGAGTTAAATGTGTTAATCCTGAGGTCTAAAACTTCCAGAGTCACCCTTACCATCTCTCAAGAGCTTTGCATTTAGAGAGGTACTGCCTCAATATATTTCCTCAAATTTCCTTCAGGAACACGTAGGGTAACCACAAGGTACCTCACCTGGCATGTAGGGGGAAAAATACTATAAGGAATTCAACTCCATGCCAATGGTGTAGTTAGCAATGTGAGAGCATCCAGGACTGTGTAATCCTATAACTGAAGTGTTTGCACACCCAAAACAGACCATAATGACTGAGGAGAAATTTTAGACAGAGTTGAAACCNGAAGATACTAAGCAAGCAGCAAACACTTGATCCCTAAGTTATTTGGCAGGGAAGTTAAAAAGGACATGAAGACTAAAGGTGCATTTTAACTTTCTAAACTGCATGTCCCTTAGCTGACAAACAGTGAAAGACTTTCAAAACCAGCTTCTTCCCTTTTCCCTTTCGCTCCTTATCTCTCCAATGAAGAATAGAGCAGAAAAGAAGAAAGATCCAGAAGCCGTCAGTACCCAGAAAGATCTGAGGCAGAAGATCTGGAATTTGATAAATTTGATTGAAATATTCTAGAGAAGAATTCTCAGTAGTAAGGAAGTACTGACTCATTTGGCTACAGGAGAATGTTTCCAAGACCCCTCAACATCACCAGGCCCTGGATGAGGTAAGACTCACTTAGCAGTTTCCAGGTTGAAGTTTCAAGGCTGCAGTATCCTAAGTTAGGAAGGGTGAACCCACTGGCTACCAGCGATGAAAAAGTCCTAGGTTCTGTTCTGTTCTGTTCTGTAGACAGGTTCTCACTATGTAGCCCTGGTTGACCTGGAATTCACTATGTAGACAGTTTGTCCTTGAGTTCACGTAGATCTGCCTGTCTCTATCTCCTAAGTGTTAAGATTAAAGATGTACACCACCATACCCAGCTTGATTTGTCATTGTATCAAAAACTGGTCTCAAATTCCTTATGACCAGGAAGATGATCTTGAACTTTTGGCCCCAATGCCTCTACCCCCTGACTTCTGGGATAACAGGCTTGGAACACCATACTGGTTTATGAGGTGCTGAGGATGTAACCCAGGGCTTTTGTGGAAGGCAAGGACTCTACCAACTGAGCTACATCCCTAACCTGAGGTTCTGTTTGTGTACTGCCCTTATAATAGCAACCAGCTGCTTGTAGTTATTGGTACAGTGAAGGAGAAGAGTGTGCCCTGGGAACTTAAGTTTTAATTGTACTTTGTTTACATTAACTTAAGTAGCTACATGTGGCTATGACCATCATGTCTCTGAAAAGGACCATCTCGCTTATCTGCCAAATGTGCACTGGCTTATGTAGTTTGGTCACTTATGAGTTTTAATATCTTCCTTGAGTAATTATAGTTAGTCTATTCCCAACAAGTTCAATCATGTGAAGAATTCATCTAGACATATGCAAGTTTTGGCATTGCCTCCATTTAATATATACTAATCTAAAATAATTACTGTGAGGATAAAATAAATTGGGCAGGTACTGATGTCCTCATGCAAATCTTGATATCTAATAGATGCTATGGTGGTTTGAATAAAAATGGCCTCCATAAGCCCATAGGGAGTGGCACTATTAGGAGGTGTGGCCTTATTGGAGTAGGTGTGACTTTGTTGGAGGAGGTATGTCACTAGGAGAGTGGGCTTTGAGGTCTCAGAAGCTCAACCCTGGCCAGTGTGTCACTGTCCCTTCCTGCTACCTGCAGATCAAGATGTAGAACTCTCAGCTACCTCTCCAGTACCATGTCTACCTGTGTGCTGTCATGCTTCCTGCCATGATGATAATGGACTGAACCTCTGAACTGTAAGCCAGCCCCAATTAAATGTTTTCCTTTCTAAGATTTGCTGTTCACAGCAATAGAAACCCTAACTAAGACAGAAGTAATTAAAATTTATTGCTCTCTACTCATTTTCTACATAGTATAGACATTGTTCAACTTAATGTGCAGGTCTGTCTCAACTAAAGCGAAGCTAGGTTGAAAATATTGTTTGGGAGCTGGAGAGATGGGTCAGAGGTTAAGAGTACTGGCTACTTGCTAAGGAATAATCTTCTTGTGCACTGTAAGAAATTGCCACTCAAATTGGGTAATAAAACACTGATTGGCCAGTAGCCAGGCAGGAAGTATAGGTGGGGTGACCAAACTAAGGATGATGGGAAGGAGAAGAGTGGAGTCAGGAGTCACCAGATACATGGAGAGGGAGCAGGAGATGGATGTGCCATGCTAATAAAGGTACCACTACGTGACAGAGCATAAATAAGGAATATGGGTTAACTTCTAATGTAAGAGCTAGTTAGTAATAAGCCTGAACTATTGGCCAAGCATTTATAATTAATGTAAACCTCTGTGTGGTAATTTGGGAAGCAGCTGCCAGGTATTTGGGAAAAG
Organism: Neotoma lepida; assembly: GCA_001675575.1. NCBI lineage: Eukaryota > Metazoa > Chordata > Mammalia > Rodentia > Cricetidae > Neotoma > Neotoma lepida. The sequence continues at coordinate 156,437 of LZPO01076005.1, read as the reverse complement.
GCAGTCAGGACAGGAAAACATCCTGCCTACAGCTACTATTCCTGGGGACCTGCCAAATGGGCACTGGCTTATGTAGTTTGGTCACTTATGAGTTCAATTCCCAGTGCCTACACTGGGGCTCACAAATACCTGCAACTCAGTCCCAAGGGATCAGATGGCCTCTTCTGGCCTCCTTGGGTGATACACACATGTGGTGCACAGACATATATCCAGGCAAATACTCATACATGTGACAATAAATAAAACCTTTAAAAAAAAGATAAAACAATATCATTTGGTCCAAAAGGCACTGAACACTGAGGACCACAGCTGAGCAACCCAATTCACTAGAGTACACATTATTTTCCTTGGGAGAGTGTGGCTGGCCAGGAGCTGTGAGCCCATTACCACTGCCTAGTGTTGCAAGAAAACATTACACCACTAATTATTAGATCAGGAAAAGATATAGGATCTAAATTCAAAAGTCAAACTCATGGTGGCAAAGAGAGGCTAGAGAGATGGCTCAGTGATTAAGAACACTTGCTGCTCTTGCAGAGGGCTGGGGTTCAATAGTCAGAAACCCATGGTAGTTTACAACTCTGTAACTCTAGTTCTAGGGGACCCAACATCTTTTTCTGGTTCCTCAGACACCAAGCATAACATGGTACATATATATATAGGCTAAATATTAATACAGATAAGGTAAACATAAATGCTAAAAACATCAAACTGGGGCTAGCAAGATGGCCCTTAAGGCAAAAGAAATTACCACAAAGCCTGATGACCTAAGTTCCATCTCACACAATAGATAGATGATAGATAAATAGATANATGCATACATACATATATACATTGGAAATAGATACAGAGATAGATAGAGAGAGAGAGATTGATTGATAGATTGATGATGATAGATACATACATACATAAGTAGGTGATAGAAGATAGATAACTAGATACATAGATACATACATAGGTCATATATAGAAGATAGATTAATATATACATACATATATAGGTGATAGATACATACATACATACATATGAGGTAGATAGATACATACAAATGTGGTAATATATTGTGTACCCCAATAAAGCTTTCCTGGGGATCAGAGGACAGAGCCAGCCACTAGATTAGACATAGAGGCCAGACAGTGGTGGTACACACCCTTAATCCTATCACTCAGGAGGCAGAGATCCATCTGGATCTCTGTGAGTTCAAGGCCACACTGGGCTACATGAGAGAAACAGAACCAGGCAGTGGTGACACACGCCTTTAATCCCAGGAGTAATATGGCAGGACACAGAAAGATATATAAGGTGTGAGGAAACAGGAACTCTCCTCTCTCTTGAGACTGAGGATTTCACAGAGGTAAGAACTTGTGGCTGGCTTGCTCTGCTTCTCTGGTCTTTCAGCTTTCACCCCAATGTCTGGCTCCATGTTTTTTTATTAATAAGACCTTTTAAGATTCGTGTTACATACCTACACACATAGGTGATAGATAAAAGATAGATACATACATAGATGATGGATAGATAGAAGATACATACATACATAGATGATAGATAGATAGAAGATACATACATAGGTGATAGAAGATAGATAGGTAGGTAGATAGATGATAGATAGACAGACAGACAGACAGACAGACAGACAAATAGATAATAGCTGTAATTGTTAAAAGTCAAACTTAAGCTTTCATACTGTTATTAGGTCAAATGCCCTTACCTCAATCACTGTAAGTCAAACACCATTTGACTACACTCCTTTTTATGCTCCTGAATTGTTTGAGGGACCATGACCTCCACAACGGGACTCCCTTTTTGTGATGCATTGGCATGTAGCTGCCTGTGAAAGCTTGGAGAATCATCATTAATTCTAACTTCTGGTAATGGTGAGTGCAAGCTAATAGCCAGCAAGTCAAAGCAAAGACACACAGAACGTTCTTCCAAGTGTCCTGACAGTGGAAGGGCAGATCAGAGTTGAGCCGTTGGTGTGGAAAGGCGAAGAAGAGTAGTTAAATCCACTGTCCCCACTTTGAGACAAGATCTCAATGTGTAATCCAGGCTGGATCCTTTCACATCTCTGCCAGAGGTTGGGATTACAGCATGCACCATCATGCCCAATTAAAGTCTAAAGCCAGAAGCTCTCTTAACTAAGTAACTGGAATTCCTGGCTACTAATACACAGTAGCCAGCATATGCTCCCTGCTTCTCGGAGCACAGAAACGGCAAGCATTAGCCAGGAAATCAATCTGGCAATCACTTCCCTTACCAGCAGAGATGAGGATTGGATTTTACCTGGAACTGTGTTATCCTGGGAACCAAATGGTTGAAATACCGATTCATGGCTCCAGTGAATCCCTTGTAAGTTGTCCGCAGCTTCATTTTTGGATCCTTGAGTAACCAGCTATGATTGAAAAGGTGAGATTCAGACTCAGGATGGGAACCAGTGATAAGAGATGTTCCCACAAAGGAAATCTAAAACACAGCCCACATTCGCATGGCCACACAGAACAGTGAGATGTGAGGATGTGGTCCAGCTTCAAGAAAGAGCAGGCTCTTTTAAAAACACCCCAGCACCCCCAAGATGCGGTGAGGGGGACTTTGTAACTGTATTCCAAGGCAGAGTTCACCAAACCACAGCCAAAAAGNCAAGTCAGACCTGCTGTCTATTTATTAAATGGTTTTATTGGCACAATTGTACCAGTTGTTCACATATTTTCACTTCAATTTTCAGGCTAATTTCAGAGAGCCTAAAATGTTTTCTATCTGGACTTTGTTTGTATCAAAATCTTGCTATGTAGCACTGACTAGCCTAGTGCTCACTATGTAGCCCAGGATGGCCCCAAATTTGTGACAATCCTCCCACCTCAGCTGGGATTACTAGCTGGCCTTTTACAGGAAAAATTTATTAACCTCTACTCTGGAATGAGACAGTTACACGGCTATTTAGAAGTGCTTGTGTTCGTGTGTAGAAGAGATGGAGAGCCTGGCCCTACCGGGAAGTCCTCAGCTAGAAAAAGGAAAACAGCAACAACAGATGGTCCTGCTACGACCTGCATAAACTTTGAATGTATTAACTAAGAGAAACCATACCTGTAAGTATCTGCCATCAATAAACAAAATGGTGCAGATTTCCTAAATGTGTACAGAAAAAAAGCCCTGTGAGAATTCTTCCCACCCAGGGACCTTCAGACCACAACTCACCTGGGCAAGCCTCCAAGGTCTAAGTCACTGCCAACATAGGGACCTGGACACAGAATGACCCAGAGCCCCTCCTCTGAAGCAATGGTGAGAAAAGCTCTGGAAAGAAAGCAGTCATAGTAACAGTACCCCGAAAGCAGCGGCTTGACATGACAGCCCTTCCTTCCTCCCTTCCTTCCTTCCTTCCTCCCTCCCTCCCTCTCTCCATCCCCTCCCTCCCTTCCTTCTCTTCTTTCTTTCTTTCTTTCTTTCTTTCTTTCTTTCTTTCTTTCTTTCTTTCTTTCTTCCTTCCTTCCTTCCTTCCTTCCTTCCTTCCTTCCTTCTTTCCTTTCTTTCTTTCTTTCTTTCTTTCTTTCTTTCTTTCTTTCTTTCTTTCTTTCTTTCTTTCTTTCTTTCTTTCTTTCTTTCTTTCTCCTGCTCTTTCTTCCTCTTGTGGGCTCAGTACCCAAAGGGACAGTGACTTAGAAGATAGTGTTGAAGATTTAAGACAGAAAGACCCTAAATTCCTCCTATTATTATTTATTAGAAGAGAAATATTTGCAAGTCAGGAAGATCCTATTTAAATGAAAACAGATCTTTCCTTTTACAAGGCGTGAGACTTACATGTTACAGCAGCTAACATCATCTTGGGTGATGCTCACTGCCCTCTCACATCTCTGCCTCTGCCTCTGCTGCACATAGCCCTATCCCCTTCATTCCTGCCCAGCTTCAAAACTTGACTCAGCTTCAGCATCACCACTTTCTTTCCTGGCTTGCCCTTAGCTGGGTCTGTAATAGCCTCAATATGTTGTATTTGCCTTCCTCTCTACAGTTTCCCTGAGATAATGGTGATACTCCAGAAGCCAGTATTTTTTTAATAAGAAATTATTCTATTTCTGTCAGGTTGTAGAAACTATAAACCATAGCTCCCAAATCTGCTATTATAACTGAGAGCAGGTTCTTCATGATGGGCTGACACTGTAGAATGCTGGCTAAAACAAGGACTAGACCACACTGGAACAGTGGGTTATGGCCTATGTGAGCCATAGACCAAAGGCTCAAGGAGGCTTCAAGCCAAGTAAAAAGTTATTAGAGCTTTTGGCTGGCCAGCAAAGCAGAATTAGAGGCTGGGAATTGGTGGCTCACACCTTTAATTCCAGCAGTAAGGAAGCAGAGGCAAGCAGACCTCTGTGAGTGTGTGGCCAGCCTGGTCTACATAGAGATTTACAGGCCAGCTAGGGTTATATGGTGAGACCCTGCCTCAAAACAACAACACAACAATAACCAAAAAGCAGCGCTATACACCCATTCCTTCATCCAACACCCCCAGTAACATCCCTATCTGAATCTCAGAATCACGTAATTGAAGTATAAACACATACACGAGATCCAGGTTTCCAACGAAATAAAACTGGCCCACTGCTGGCTCGTGGAGGTTCCAAGGGACATGCCTGTCATGCAGAAAAAGAGAAGCATAAGAAGCTCCCCCATCATGTGCTTCTTCTACACTGACTCCTCCATTTTTAACACAGAAGCAAGCTTCTCTCTACTTGGAGAAAGCTGAGTGTTCCAGCAGCAAAGCCTCCAGTGTGGACACCTGCATTCCAAGCACTGAGGAGGCTGAAGCATAAGGATTACAAGGGTAAGACCAGTTGGCTAAACAGCAAGTCCTGTGCTGAAAAACAAAAAGAAAAAACAAACAGAAACTGTTGGGTGTGGTGGTACATGCCTGTAAATACCATCGCTTTGGGGGCTGAAGGGGGAGACTCATAAGCTTGAGGCCAGCCTAGGCTACATAGTGAGAGTCTGTCAAAAAAAAAAATACCAGGCCTGGTGACACATGTCCTTAACTCCAGCTAAGTGTGATGAGGGAGGGGAATGCAAAGTTCAAGGACTAATTCTGGTAAAGAGTTCAAGGAGAGTGTCAGCAATTTAGCAAGACCTGGTCTCAAAATAAAAAGTAAAAAGGGCTTGTACCTAGTTCAGTGGTGTGTGTGTGTGTGTGTGTGTGTGTGTGTGTGTGTGTGTGTGTGTGTTTGCGCACACACGCACATGAAATGATAGATGTTCTGGGTACAATAGAGAAAAAGAAATGAAATATGCAAGTTGGAACAAACAAAAGAGTAGACACCTAAAATAAAAGCCAGTGGGTTTTTATTTATTTATTTATTTATTTATTTATTTATTTATTTATTTGGTTTTTCGAGACAGGGTTTCTCTGTGTAGCTTTGGTGCCTTTCCTGGAACTCACTCGGTAGCCCAGGCTGTCCTTGAACTCACAGAGATCCGCCTGCCTCTGCCTCCCGAGTGCTGGGATTAAAGGCGTGTGCCACCATCGCCCGGCCGCCAGTGGGTTTTTAAAATACAGTGAAAGGGCTGGACATGGTGGTGCACGCCTTTAATCCCAGCACTTGGAAGGCAGAGGCAGGCAGATTTCTGTGAGTTCAAGGCCAGCCTGGTCTACAGAGCAAAGCTCTAGGACAGCAAGGGCTACACAGAGAAACGCTGTCTCAAAAAAGAAAAGAAAAGGATATAATGAAAGAAACTATCAAAAATGACAATAGAAGAGAAGATTGAATAAACAGAGCACTAATGGAATGTGAGAATGTGAGAACTGATCAAGAACTCTAACATACAGGTCATTGGAGCCCTGTAGCAAGGAGAGGAGCAAAAAATACTTGAAAAAAAATCAAANTTTTCCAAATTTGATAAAAACAACCAACTGTATACAGAATCTGCCTCAAGAATCTCCACACAGGAGCTAGAGAGATGGCTCAGTGGTTAAGTATTGTTGCTCTTGCAGAGGACCCAGGTTTGATTCCCAGCACCTACAACCATCCACAACCTCTGCTCAAGGGGGTCCTCTTCTGACCGCTGCAGACCTGTTTACTGCAGACTCCCAGTTCTGGCATACAACTTTTCATACTGTTTGTGAGTTACTTTAACATCTTTTGTCATATTCATTCTATTTCTTTATCTACAACATTTCATATATATGTATTTCATATATGTGTTGAATATATATTTTATATATTTATATTAATATTATACACANAGAGATGATAAAAACATTGTAGTGTGATTATCCTTGGAATCCCATACAGTTTTGTCAATGAAAAAAATTAACAGTATGTGGCCATCTGGCTGAGTCTCCAAAACAATATTTCGGTTTTGTTCTTAAATTTTGTTTTGTGACAGGGTCTCACTCAATATGTATCCCAGACTGGCCTCAAACGTGTCATCCTCTTGACTCAGCCTCCCACGTGTTAGGCTCACAGGTGTGTATCGCTGCTCTCAGCTCTTGTCATTGGGTTTTGACCCTGCCTGCTTTTGAACTGTCACCATCAGACATCTTGTTCTTAAGCCTCAAGACTCTAATGCAAGTTCACTCTCTGTTGTCCAGAGTTTCCATCCTTCTAACTACAGCAGTGGAGACTTCTCACCCCTAGTAACTGCATATGAGCGATTCTTTATCATCACTCTTCTATCTGCTGTGGTGGTTTGAAAGAAAATGCCCCTCAAAGGGAGTGGCACTATTAGAAGGCGTGGCCTTGTTGGAGGAAGCCATAACTGTGTCACTGTGGGGGCGGGCTTTGAGATCTCTTTTGCTCAAGCTTCCCTCAGGGTGACAGTCAGTTGATTTCCTATTGCCTGCAAGATGTAGCACTCTCAGCTCCAGCACCACGTCAGCCTGCACACCGCCATACTCCCTGACATGATGCTAATGGACCAAACCTCCAAAACTGTAACAAGCCAGTAAGTACCTCCCCTCCCTCCATGGCCTCTGCATCAGCTTCTGCTTCCGGGATCCTGCCCTGTTTGAGTTCCTGTCCTTCAGTGATGAACAGCAATGCTGAAGTGTAAGCTTAATAGCTGTCTCTTATACACATCTTTCGATGTATAAGAGACAGATGTAGCTTTGGCAGCGCCTTTCCTGGAACTCACTCGGTAGCCCAGGCTAGCCTCGAACTCACAGAGATCCGCCTGCCTCTGCCTCCCAAGTGCTGGGATTAAAGGCGTGCACCACCACCACCCGGCAATCCCAACTTGCTTTTTGGTCATGGTGTTTCATCACAGCAATGGAAACCCTAAGACACCTGCTGATTGTGCTTTCCAGGAGAAACTATCACAGAGGATACAGAGAGCCACAGCCTACCAGGAGCCAGTCCTCACAAACGGAAGCCTTTGCTGGAGCCCCCATTGCTTAAGAATGCTCACACTGCAGCTCATGAGCTGAGATTCAGTGCAGATAATCTTGGTGGTTTAAAGACGCTGCAATCGGGAAAGGCTTGTGGGGCGTGGTCCCTACATTTTCGTGATGTTTACCTCCTGAATCCTAAATTCTCACTGCAGAGAGCTGAGGAGTATCCCCTTCTGCTTCTTACTGGAGAGGGAGACAGTGACCACTCGACATGCACTCAGAACATTCTCTTCTCAGCAAAAGCTCCAAGGAGACTGTTTCACTGAACCCTGGCCAGAGTGAAAAAAGTCTGCCTCCAGCCTACTCTCTGCTTTCACATGGAGGACAAAATCATTCAAATCTGTGTCATGGTAGCAAATAGGTACTCAAGACATCCTGAACATAATGCACACCTTTTTAGTTAGTTGTTATTTTGGTGGTGGTTTTTTGGTNGTTAGTTGGTTGGTTGGTTGTGCTTGCTATTTTTGTTTTGTTTTATTGACAAATCTTATGTAGCCTAGGCTAGCTTCAATTTTCTTCTAACTGGGGCTGGCCTTAAACCATCCTCCTACTTATACCTCCTAAATATTGAGATTATAGGCCTGTTCCACAAGCTTGATATGATGACTAATCTTGACATGCACTTAGAGCATTCTGTTCTCAGCAAAAGCTCCAAGGAGACTGTTAACACTGAATTATTCCCTGTCTCAGTTAGGGTTTCTATTGCTGTGAAGAGACACCATGACCATGGTGACTCTTATAAAGGAAAACATTTAATTGGGGCTGGCTTACAGTTCAGAGGTTCAGTCCATTATCACCATGGTGGGAATCGTGCAGGCAGACACNGTGCTGGAGAGGTAGCTGAGAGTTCTACATCTTGCACAGGCAACAGGAAGTGGTCTTAGACACTTGGAGTGGCTTGAGCATATATGAGACCTCAAAGCCCACCTCCTCAGTGATACACTTCCTCCAACAAGACCACATCTCCTAACAGTGCCCCTCCCTTTGGGAGCCATTTTCTTTTAAACTACCACAGTTGATTACATCTGGAATTAACTTAAACTCAAGCAGCTGGGCATGCTTGTGAGGGATTCTCTNAATTGGATCATTTGAGGTGGGAAGACCTGCTTCAAATGTAGGTCAACTGAGGACAAAAGACCCACCTCAAATCTTGGTCATCTGAGGACAAAAGACCCACCCTAAAATCTGGACAGCCCACAAAATTGACATGGAAGAAGGAAGCTTTTGATTTTTGCCTGCTTGCCCTCACTCTCACTGGCAAGTTTATCTTTGCTGGTATTAGAACCTACTTCTGTGGTGTTCCAATGCAAACTGAAGAACAGCAGCTCCCTAGAACTCCCGTGGGACTCCAACACCAGATTGGGGCTGCTGAGACACCCAGTTTCATGGACTGAACAATTANCAGATCCTTGGCCTTTCTATCAGGAGACATACTACTCAGACTACAGTAAATGACTCTAATAAACCATATATAGATATAGATATAGATATATACACATATGATATATATTTACATATATATTAATCCCATATATGTATTTTTCTGTTCCTTTAGAAAACTCTGACTAATAACTTGGCTAACAAATATCTTTCTTAATAATAATTTTAAAATGACTGTTCAAATGAAGTCTCAGCTAGGATTCAGTTAAAAAAAATCTTAAACAAAACCGGAAGCAACAACTCACGTGGTAAGGGTGTTGAAGCCACAGTTCTGCATTTTCCTCAAGCTGCTTCTCCATTTCTGCCTAGGTATCCGGAAGTAGTCTATAGTGCCAGATATGATCCGGAATGGGGAACCTTCCAGTGTGAATTGTGATCCCTCAACTTTCAGGCCTACCTGTCGAGTCACCAGCAATGGGGGAGTCAAGTGAGTTTGATTAAGCCTGCAAGGACAAGAAGGTANAGGATTTTTAGAGCACAGGTTGGTAAACCAAGAGTTCAAGGTCAGTCAGTGGGATATAAAGCCCACCCTGTTTCAAAGGAAAGAGAGGAGAGAAGGAAAGGAAAGCAGAGGAGAGGAGGGAGGAAAAGGAAGAGAAAGGAGCTACAGACATGGCTCAATGTATAAAGTGCTTACAGATTCCCAGAATCCAGGTAAAGGCCAGACGTGTCAAATGTGATAGTGCATGGATCTAATCCCNTCACCCTTAGGGGGAAAAGGGAGGCAGAGACAGGAGAATCCATGGAAGTGATAGTGAACAAGAGAGCCCCTGTCTCAAACAAGGTGGAAATCAAAGACTGACANCTGAAGTTGTCCTCTGACCTCCACACCTGCACCACGGCACACGTACACAAACACNCACATATGCATCATATGCATGTGTGTACATGTACACACACAGATTTTTTTAAGCTTTTCCCTTGGGAGCCCTAGGTATACCTTAAATGGAACCTCTGCAACGGTCTGAAACGTACGTACCTGGGTAACTGTTTAGGGCTGTGCAGAGCCATCGCGGATAAGGCGGAAGACAGGCATAGGATGCATTCAGGTCTCCCCAGGAAGCTCCACATGCTAAATGGGACAGAACAGAGGGGTCAGAAATAGGGGTAGAGAAGAGAAGCAGCTAGGGGCTGAAAGAGGCCTTTCTTGAAGAAGGATGGGAAGGGAGAGGGTGGCCTATTGGGAACGCAAAATTTGNTCCTGGACTTTGTATTAGCTGGAATGAGGACAGCGTCCTGAANGCAAGGCTGCTGGCTGGAGGGAGAATGATTCCATCGCTGGCTACATAGCTGGGCTCTCAGGCACCATATACATTTTGTTGTGGCTCAAAATCCAGTCAAATAATGGTTTTAATAGCAGAGGATAACCTCTGAGATGCTTCCACAGCTGTCCAGCTGCTGAGGAATATATTCCAATGGTGTCCTTAGCAGAGGAGGAATTTATTCACAGAGGGGCTCAATTCTTTGTCTCCAACTCAATTTTTCATTTGTTTGCTACTGTTGGAGATCAACCCATGGATTGCCAGAATACATCTTATCATTTTTAGGGCCTGGCGATGCCTCATTCTGGGGCAAATGCTTCAAAAGCTCTGGAGTTCATCGTGTACTGAACTTATTCAGCACAGTCTGGATGCTGCTGTTTCTAGGATGTGGGCGACCCCGGCACTCACAGCCGTGCCTGACTCAACAAGTTTTCTAATTAAAATGGTTGATGTTCCACTTTGTTTTACAGTTTAAACATAATATAATTAATATGAATTTATTATATACCTATTATTAAATCGATGCAGAATGTTTCAATTCCAACCTGCTTTTACACACACACACACACACACACACACACACACACACACACACATACACACACACACCTTCTCAGCCTGTGGTAATCACTCTTCTACATTCAGGTTAACACCACCACCACTACCATTAAGTATTTTTGCGCAAGTGCTAAGTTGCTAGCGTTAGTAAAACATCTACTTCTAGGCAGAGCTGGGAATGAGTAAAAGTTTGGGAAGTCACAGGAAAATTTAAGAACAACCAAAAATTAAACCAAACAAAGACAGTAGGGAAGAGCTGCCAGGCTACAGGGCAGGTTTGTGTGACAGGAAAGGATAGAGGATGCTCTGGCAAGTGTTCCAGGGAGAAGAGCAGGCATAAAGCAAAACTTAGAGNGAACCTGAAGGAGACCCCCTAGCGGAGTCCTCAGCCAGTCTCACTGGAAACCCCCAGCAGAGGCGTGCAGCCAGCCTTTGGAGGCTGAGGGTTGCAAGAGTCCACAGTGCAGAGAAGCCTGGACTCCGCTGAGCCTCGTACAGCCCAGAGGACATGCATCATCAGGCCGACCCAGGCTGTTCCAGAGGCCACTGGCGCCACGCCATGTTACCAGAGCCTGGCAGTAACACATCGCCTTGTCCAAGTTGGACCCTGTACTGCCGTGGTGGCTCTGCCCGCACCTGTGGCCACAAGCCAGTACCGGGCCTCCTGTTTGGCGCAAGCCGTGTGCTTGGCACACACGCCCTCCCTTGAAGACCAGCAGTGCATCAAGGACCTCTAGGAGGAGATGCCGGTGCCTTACTGGACTAGTCTCTTCCTGAAGCTAGTCACTGTCAGCCAGCAGCCGCAGCACCGCGCGAGCCTCTCTGGACCAGAGGTCTGCAGCTTCCTGTCCCCATGTGGGGCAGGCTGAGCCCAGGTGCCCANACACCTGTCTGTGGTCACCGCCCTTCTTCCAGCCTGTGGGTGGAAGACCTCGTGGGTGGAGGGACTCTCTGTTTCAAATTCGGCCAGCGCAATTTATACTTCGTCCNGGCTCCAAAGGAAGTGAAACGCCTCTTTGTTGCAGATTTACNTGGAAAAGGGCAGGGTAGCCTGTGGGCTCAATCCACCAGCAGGCTAACTTCCCACAGAGTGCTCCCATTATCGACCTCTCCTGGGTCAGACTGTATTTTACAGGTCACTTCCTTGTTGCGNTCTAACTGTGACTCTTATTACACTTCCTTTGGCTTTTGCCACTAAACAGAAGTTTGACGTTGGAGGAAGCACTGAGATTAATGATTTTTCCCGCAAAACTGATTTCTTTTCCTGAAGACTTACACTTAAAAAAAAAATCTCTTTTCTAGTCTTGCTTTTCAGACCACTCTCTTTACTCTTGTGCTTTTCCTGGGGTGTGTCAGAATAAAATCTCCTTGGGAAATCTACTCAACTAATGGAGTTTTATCTTTTCTATCATTTTCTTNATTTACAACTATGATTCTCCCCCTACCCCAGGCAGGGTTTCTCTGTAGCCCAGGCTGTCCTGGAACTCACTGTGTAGACCAGGCTAGCCTCAAACTCACAGAGATCTGCCTGCCTCTGTTTCCCAAGGGCTGGGATTAAAGGCATGTACCAGCACCACCCATCTACAACTATGATTTTAACTCATTATTTCTAATAAATTCTCTCCTATTTGCCATCACCCATAACTTTTATGTTCTGTACTTCCACTTTTACTGGTAATCTCACCTCTTTTTTACCTAACTGAGGTGGGCAACAAATGACTCCATGCTTTCCTGTCACAGTCTGGAAATACACAGAAGAGGACAAAATACACAGACAAAGAGCCTGTCTCAGGCCTTTTCAGCAGACTGTGTCCCTCTGCTGCCTGCTGTCATCCTTTGTGATATCGCTACCCATGACAATAATCTTTTTAAGTCAGGCACCTTCTTACACTGTTTCTTCTATGTAGAACTTGTGCCTCGCTAGCATCAGACAGCCCGTAGCCAAGACACTTGATCCTAACACTTCCTAAACACAATCCTTTTTCTCATCAACTCTTCCAAACCAGTTCTCTCTCATTTCCTTCCTTTACAATACTCATTTTATAATATTAAATAATCCACACTTGTGGGCTTTACATTCTAGTGCAGTAAAACATAACATCGAGGAACAACACTNAAGTTTACACTGTGTTATCAGGTAATGGGCACTTTAGGGGAATACACAACAGCAAGGAGGGAGAGCAGTGAGGGGAAGGGAAGAGAAGGATGATGTCAAAATAAGACACCACTGTAGGCTTGGGAGGGTGGGGTGTCAGGAAGGGTCTCTCACAAGGTGACATCTAAGCAACTGTCTTAACAAGTAAAAAGTGAGACGTTTTAACGCACAAAGGAAAACCACCTCAGACAGGACTGCAAGAACAAAGGCCCTGAGGCCGGAGCACTTTGATGAGTAGGAGAAAGACAGAGTCCCGAGGAGGCTTAGGAAACTGGAAGCAGACAGATCAGAGAGGTTAATACATAGGCTAAACCAGGNGAGACCTAGGAGATCAAAGGAAAGGCTTGAATTTTTGCTCCGGGCTGAGAAGGCATTGGGGTGTTTCCATCCAAGGAAACAACATGATCTGAGTTGTGTATTATTAACATTATCTAAAATGCCAGGGGCAAAGTGAGAAGAAAACAAGATTTTTCCGGCAATGAGGTGAGAATTCATGATGGGTTGGACCAGTGTCCCCAAGAGGTAAAGCCACAATGGATTTACTAATGGGTTGGATGTGATTGTGAAGTTAAAGGATGACTCCAAGATATTTTTTCTTGGGAAAATTGAATTGTCATTGATCAAACAGAAATGGCTACAGGAACTTAGTTTTTTGTTTTTTCAAGTAACACTAAACTTTATTAAATAAGTTCATAAACACAAATGTAAGATTTACAGTTAACAGAAAAATTAAATTCAAACTTCCTATTTATTTNTTTGTTTGTTTGTTTATTTATTTTGCATCTCAGCAGCAGTTTCTCCCTCCTCTCNTCCCAGTCTCCACTCCCCAGCCGCCCTCTGTTCACACCCCCAATCCACTCCCCCTCCGTTTCTGTTCAGGAAAGGGCAGGTCTCCCATGAGCATAAACAAAACATGGCCTATCAAGTAAGACTAAGCACCTCCTCACGTATTAAGGCTGGGAAAGGTGACCCAGAATGAAGAGCAGAGTCCCAAAATCCAATAAAAGAGTCAGAGACAGCCCCTGCTCCCACTATTAGGAGTCCCATAAGAAGACCAAGCTACACAACTGTAACATGTATACAGATTGCCTAGGTCAGTCCTACNCAGGCTCCCTGGTTGTCAGTTCAGTCTCTGTGAGCCCCTGTGAGCCCAGGCTGGTTGACTCTGTGAGTTTTCTTGTTGTGTCCTTGACCCTCTGGCTCCTACAATCTTTTCTCTCACTCTTCCCTGAGCTCTGCCTAATGTTTAGCTCTGGATCTGCATCTGTTTCCATCAGTTGCTGGATGAAGCATCTCTGATGACAATTGGGCTAGACACCCATCTGTAAGTATAGCAGAATATCATAGGAACCATTTCATATATATACTGCCAGTAGTATTTGGTTCTATTCTAGGTCTCTGGGCCATCCAGCCTCTGGGTCCTGGCACTCTGGCAGTGTCAGGGATGGGCTCACTCTCATGGCATGGGTTTCAGGCTGGACCAATCATTGGTTGGCCACTCCCACAATTCTCTGTGCCACCCTTACTCCAGTACATAGGCAGGACAGACTGTAGGTCAAAGGTTATGTGGCTGGGTTGGTGTCCCAATCCCTCCACTGGAAGTCTTGCATTGTCACAGGAGACGGCCTGTTCAGGCTACTTATCCCCTATTGCTAGGAGTCTTAGCTAGAATCATCCTTGTAGATTCCTGGGAGTTCCCCTTGCACTAGGTTCTACCTCACCCCAAAATGTCCCCCCTTTCCAGTCATCTCTTTCAGTACTCTCCTCCTCAACCTCTCCCCACCTGATTCCTCATGTTCCCATCCCCACCCACCTGTAGTGCACCCATGAAATCTATTCTATTTCCCCTTCCCANAGAGGTCCAAACACCCCTACTTGAGCCCTCCTTATTACCTAGTCTCTCTGGGTCTATGGATTGTAGCATGATTATCCTTTATTTTACAGCTAATATCCACGTACAAGTGAGTACATACCACGTTTGTCTTTCTGGGTCTAGGTTACCTCACTCAGGATGATCTTTTCTAGTTCCATCCATTTGCCTGCAGATTTCATGATGTCATTGTTTTTAACAGCTGAGTAATACTCCATTGTGTATATGTACCACATTTTCTTTATCCATTCTTTGGTTGAGGGACATCTAGGTTGTTTCCAGTTTTTGGCTACTATAAATAAAGAGAGAATCTCAGGCATTGATTATACAATAGGAGAAATAGATTCATCAGTCAAAGAAAATGTTAAATCTAAAAAACCTCCTAATGCAAAACATCCAGGAAATCTGGGACCCTATGAAAAGACCAACCTAAGAATAATAGGAATAGAAGAAGGAGAAGAATCTCAGTTCAAAGGCCCAGAAAATATATTTAACAAAATCATAGATGAAAATTTCCCTGACTTAAAGAAGATCCCTATAAAGGTCCAGGAAGCTTACAGAACACCAAATAAACTGCATCAGAAAAGAAAGTCTCCACCCCACATAATAATAAAAACAAAAAAATAATAAACAAAACAAAGGAAGACTATTAAAAGCAGCAAAGGAAAAAAGCCAAGTAACATATAAAGGCAGACCTATTAGAATTACACCCAACTTCTCAATGGAGACTTTAAAAACCAGAAGGGCCTGGACAGATGTCCTGCAGACTCTAAGAGACCATGGATGTCAGCCCAGCCTACTATACCCAGCCAAATTTTCAATCACCATAGATGGAGAAAACAAGATATTTCATGATAAAGTCAAATTTAAACAATATCTATCTATTACAAATCCAGCCCTACAGAAGGTACTAGAAGGAAAACTCCAACCCAGGGATGATGGGAATGTCTTTCTAAAAATGTGTTGCTCTGATTGGTTGATAAATAAAGCTGTTTGGCCAATGGTGAGGCAGAATAAGGTTAGGCGGGACATTCGAACTAGGGGGAGAGAGGAAAAAAGCAGAGCTAGGGAGACGCCACTCTGCCATCTAGAAAACAACATGTAATGGCACGCAGGTAAAGCCACGTGGAACATGTGGCAACATAAATTTATAAAATGGGTTAATTTAAGATGTAAGAGCTAGCTAGCAAAAAGCCTGCCATGGCCATAGTTTAAAAATGATATAAGCCTCTGTGTGTTTACTTGGGTCTAAGCCGTGCGGGACCAGGGACCGGACAAACTATCGCCTACACAGGGAAGTTAACTACACCCACGAAAACACAAAACACAGGCAATAATCTCACACCAGCATAACCCAAAGAAGGAAAACTCATACACACACACACACACACACAAACACACACTCCCAACAACAACAACAACTACAACAAAATGACAGGAATTAAATTTTTAATGTGAAGTTGAACATGCCTTTAAGACTTACAAGAAGGCCTGGGGGCAGGCTGAGACTTAAATGTGCTCATGACAGCACAAAAGTGGTATTGATAAATGTAAAAACAGATTCAAAGATTTTCTAAGGGTCAGTGAAGATGGAGAAGACCCACATAGGAGGCTGTGACAGGAGAATCACTAAAGTTGTGAGACCAATCTGAGCTACATAGTGAGACCCTATCTCAACCCCCCCACACACACACACAAAGAGAAACCCAAAACAAAACAGAAGAAAATTACAATGGAAACTGAGAATTAGGAGCCTTAGAAAGGAAGATGATCAGGTGGGGNTGGTGTACTCAAAGCCATCTGAAGGAAAACATTTAGGAACTGAGGATTTTGTTCAGTGGTAAATGATGTAGGTAGAGCCTAGCATGGACTGGGTCCTGGATTCCAACCCTAGCTCTAAAAAAATGAGAGGGGAGTTCAGAATAGAAAATAAGGATCAACTACNTTATTATCTGTGAGTCAGCTGAGAACTGATGGTTGAATTTAGCTACCTGGATACTTTAAAGGCAGTTTAATGAAGGTGAGGGAGAAACCCTGAATTAGGTTCCAGTGAGAGCAGGAAGTNGGCAAAGTAGGTCAACTAAGACAGTGCATCCTGGCCAGGCGGTGGTGGTACACACCTTTGATCCCAGCACTCGGGAGGCAGAGGCAGGCAGATCTCTGAGTTCAAGGCCATCCTGGTCTACAAAGTAGTTCCAAGACAGGCTCCAAAGCTACACAGAGAAACCCTGTCTCAAAAAACCAAAGGGAAAAAAAAGATGGTGCATCTTTAAAAGGAGCCTTGCTGTAAAGGGATGGACAGTGGTGTTATGAAGAGCAAATGGCCTGTGGGGACAGGCTGGAGTGGAGAGGGAGTGTTGAGGAATGAGGGCACAGCATTCTGTCTCAAACTGAAGCACACAGGCACCTTCTGGATCCTTGTTGATGGAAACTGAGANTAACGTAGTCAGGAGGAANGAAGATTACATTTATTATTTGTTCTAGTTAGGATTGCAATCCAGGAAAAGAGTGCAAGCAGTCTGTTTCACAAAGCAACAGCTACATGGATAGCGTGAAGTCACAGGTGAGGGTGGCAGCTCAGTGTAGCTCCCTTTCCCAGAATGAGGGAATTCCTTGGGAAACACAGCAAGAGTCTAACCCAAACAATAACAAATAAACAAAACTGCCCAAACACAAAGGAGTTGGAAATGATATCACTTAGTAGTCAGGAGTTAGGACTCATGCTGGCAAAAATTACATTGTTCCTTAAAAAGATGGAAAGGAATTAGGNGCTGCCTCAGTGTGGGAACCAAGATCCAGCTAGAGAGGAGTCCAAATCTGAGTCTGAGATCTGGTTAACAGTAGTCTCCCAGCTCCCTTTTCCAGTCTGGGAACCAGAGGTACTGCTTACACCTTTACTTCTGACACTTGCCAAGGACAGTTGGTTCACTGCAGCACCTGGATTTCCCAGGTGGCACATATGGCCACAGAGTGGGTCTCACTCAGAGCCTGGCAGAAAAGAGGGCAGCTGAAAGACACCAGGAGACTGAGCCCAGCCTGAAAGGTTCTAAAGTCTCTAAGGCCCGGTGTTCTCTATATTTCAGAGATTACCTAGACAGCTGCTCATTGGCTTGAAGACGGATTTTTCAGCTGCCTTCAAGGGCACGCCTCAGAGCTGGTTTAATNTGTTGGAACAATGGANGAAGAGGTCTGGGTCGGCTTCTGCTGCCTTTGGCCTCCCACTTTGTTATGTTGTCAGGATCACTTTTAGGGAAATGGGATTGGAAAAATACTTCTATTTCCGAAGG
>LZPO01076005.1:106870-133792 GCA_001675575.1 Neotoma lepida | reverse complement strand
GGAGTACATTTACACGGTGTTTTTTAAATGTTTTCCAAGATTCTAATGCTGATTACAAATAAATGTAATTCTTATTCTAATCTGGGTTGAATTTTATTCCCAGTGAGCATATAGAACTACATAGTGTGACAAATTTTATTTACTCTATTTTTTATTTTTCTGTTTTGTTTTAGAGTTCGTTTGGTTTTTTGGAAGTGGTAAAAGAGTCTTGGTGAACCCAAGGGTTCACACCTGCTAGGTAAGTGTTCTACTTTTGATTAAAATCCCCAGTCTAGTAAATTTATTGTTTCACATTTAAGTCTATGATCCACACTGGGTCTGGTTCCCCTGCTGTGGGGAGGCTACCCACCAACCCCACAGTTCCCCAGAGTTATCTTGGGTGAGAGTAGCAGGAAATATTAGATAGAAGGACTTAGAATGTGGAGATAAAGAGAGAAAATACAGGATAGCCTCGAGAGAGCCTGGAACCTATTTCATCTGGGCCGACTGTCTCTGCCCTAGGGTATTTATAGAAAAGCCAAGGGGTAGAGCAAAAGACCTTCCCCCAGCACAGCCACGTGCAGACCATCTCAGACACCTGCGCTCAGGTCCGTGGTCCAATCATCCTCTCTATGCAGACCTGCTGGGTAAAGCCACAAGGAACCTGAAAATGGGCTCCCACACCCTGCCTAAAGCCTATCCCACACTATTATACCCTACCTACTGTCTCAGTGTTAGGTAGCCCAGTGAGTTGTTAGCAGGCTTAAAGGTCACTGAGGATGGATTCCTCATCCTGAAATTAACCGTTTTCAAAGGCAAGAATTAAAACTGGAGAACTCTGATTACTGCTCCAAAGTGTGGGATCTGAGTGTATCTTTGACCCTGGGCAGAGACATGGTGTTCTAAATCATCCAGAATGATAGCTAGATAGATAGCTAGATATAGCTAGATAGCTAGATAGCTAGCTGGCTANATAGATAGATAGATAGAGATATANATAGATATGTTTCTTTAAGATTATCATCTAGCCTGAGGCTTTCTGCTAAAGAAAAAAGATACAGGCCAATCAAGGTATCATATCCTGTAATCCCAGCACTCCAATGGCAGAGGCAGAAGGATCATGAGTCTAAGGTTGTATAGTGAGATTAAGCCAACTTGGGCTACTTAAGACCCTGTATTTAAAAAATAAACCAAACAACAAACAAAACCAAATGCTCTTCTGTAAGAGTTAATCCAAATGGACCTCTCAATTANCTCCAGGAAAGCTTCCTGNTTTAAAAACTTTAGAAATCATATAAAGCCTACCTAAAAATGTAGGTTGGCACAATGGTCTCTTTGTCCATTGTCCATTCTCACCCCTTCAGAGTGTGCCCTGTACTCAAGTGTCCCTTGGTCATTGCCCATAAGTGTACTTCACATTGCACTGTAATAAATCCTATTTCTCTTCTGCATTATGCTTTTTGTCTCATTGGAATTCTTTCAGCAGAGATTATGAGAACAGGGTGTGTGTGTGTGTGTGTGTGTGTGTGTGTGTGTGTGTGTGTGTAAGGAGTCCAAAGGGAAATCCTGGCAACATCAGAGTAGCAACTCAACTCAAGCTAGACCATCCAGAATTTGCATTTTGCGTCATCCTTTTCCTAGTATTTAATTTATATGGGGTTCTAAGGGATGGGAGCCAAGGCCCTGTGTGGCTAAGGAAAGTTCTATGTATCGGGGAGCTATATACCTCTAGCCTTCAGGGTAATTATTTTTATATGTGTTACACTGGTTTCATTGTGAATAATGAATATGATCAGTTTTAGTTATTATATTAATATTTGCATTGGTATCATTATACTTTATAGAATATTATTAGTATTTTTATATTAACATTATAGCTGTGCTTAAAATGAAAATATATTATTTCAAACACAGACAAGTATTAGTCAGTTCTGATTAATAACTGGTATTTCAACTAATAGAAAATATTTTGGATTTTTTAAATTAAATTATTAGGCAAAAAGGACACTGTCAAATACTGTGAGACTAAACAATAATCATTTTGCATGTCAACATAAACACTAACCATTAATTTAACCGAAAATCTTGATGTAACTGTACTGAGAAGGTAGCAATGGTGGGTAGACAGAAGAGGTTCAGGAGCTTAAAACTCAAATTTTTCGTATCATTGGCCTGGAGAGATGGCTCAGGGGTTAAGAGCACTGGCTGCTCTTGCAGAAGATCCAGGTTCGGTTCCTGGCACCCATATGGGGGCTCACAACTGTCTGTAACTTCAGTTCCAGGAGCTTCAGTGCCCTCTTCTGACCTCCTCAGACACCAGGCCTGCATGTGACATATGTGTGTCACATATGTACATGCAGGCAAAAGATTCATACACATAAAAATAAAAAAGAAATCTACAAACACTTTAAAAATAAATAAAAATGTATATTTTCCATATCTAGAGAAGAATAAGGTTGTCTAAACTGTGGAATCAATAAGTAGGAGTTCAAATAGTGTTTTGATGTGTGTGGATAATTACTCCTCAGACGTTCCTCTTTTGCTTCCATAACATCAGGGATGAGTCCCTGTGAACCTAGCAAGTGTCACCTTTCCCAGATAGGTGAAGCTGGTTTACTTCTTGAGTTTCATGAACCTTCTATTTTCCTGCAGATTTCATTTTTCTTTAGTAGTGAATTCCAATGTGTGTGTGTGTGTGTGTGTGTGTGTGTGCGTGTGTCCCATTGTCTGTATCCATTCATCAATTGATAAACATCTATCTAAATGTCTAAACTGACTGAATAGAGAATCGAGGAACATGTATGTATAGGTATCTCAGTCATAAGGTATAGAGCCCTTTAGGCAAATGCCCAGGTGTAGTATAGCAGAGTTATATGGTAGTTCTATTTTTAGCTTTTTAAGAAATATCTACACTGATTCTCAATACATCAATTTATACTCCAACCGTAAGTAAAAGTTCCCCTCCCCCCACATCCTGGCCAGCATTTGCTGCCATTTGTTTTCTTTTTGAAAGAAATATGTTAGTTTTATAAACTAATTGGTTTATTTTGTGTGGGAATGTGTGTGAGTGCATGTCATGGCATGTGTGTAAAGGTCAGAGGACAAGTGAGAGTCAGTTCTATCTTTTCACTATGTGGGTCCCAGGCTTCACAAATGATTTTCACCACTGAACCATCTTACTGGCCAATTTTCTTTATATCTCCATTGTGATGAATATGGAATCTCAAAATAGTTTTAATTTGCATTTTCCTGATGGCTAATGACGTCAAGCACTTTTTAGAAAACAGTTTACTTATTTTCATTTTATGTGCATTGGTGTTTTGTCTGCATGTGTGAGGATGTTGGAACTTGGAGTTTCAGACACTTTCGAGCTGCCATGTGGGTACTGGGAATTGAACTCAGGACCTCTGGAAGAGCAGTCAGTGCTCTTAACCATTGAGCCATCTCTCCAGCCCAGATGTTGACCACNTTTGTATTTCTTTCTTCTTTTGACAACTTTCTATTCTGATCCATAGTGCACTTTATTTTAGAAAATATCATAATATTTAATGTGTGTTTTGTTTCATTTTATCCAGTTATAAATAATCACCATCTCTTAACAAATAAATACTTCAGCCTTTAGTCATTTGGCACAGCAAAGCTTGTTCACATGTCAGTTACCAGGTGGTAAAAATACCAGGTGGTGGTATTTTTGTCATGTTAGAACAAAAATACAGAGGTGATTCAATCATTTTTTCTTCATCATTATAGCAAAGATAACCCAGTTGCATTTCTCAATGTATCTAACAGATTAACAGTTTGTTCAAAATGATGTTACTATATATTCAACTGTATATGTAGTATTTTAACAATAAAACTAGATTTAAAATATATTATCTTCTGAATCAACATATAAAATGCATGGCTTATGTTTTACTTATGTTTTTGTTGCTGTGATAAAAACCATTAACAAAAGCAGCTTGGGGGGAAAGGGATATTTCATCTTACACTTGTAGACAACAGTCCAGCACTTCACTGAGGGACGTAATGACAGTGACTCAATGTAGGAACCTAGAGGCAGGAACTGAAGCAGAAGCCAAAGAGAAATGCTGTTTACTGGCTTGCTCCTAGGCTTGCTCAGTTTGCTTTCTTATATACCCTAGGACTAACTGGCCAGGGCTGGTGCCACCCACAGTGGGCTGGGCCCTCCCACGTCAATCATTANTCAAAATGCCCTACAAACTTGCCTATAGGCAATCTGATGGAGGCATTCTCTCAATTGAGGTTCCTTTGGCCAGATAATTCTAGTTTATGTCAAGTTGACAAAAACAAAACAAATCAATTACAACAAAATAAAACAAAACAAAAAAGACAGGACTCCACAGAAATAAAAGTATTTTTTTTTGGCTGTAGACATTTTAAAATTAAATTATAATTACTTCATTTTTCTCTTTTCTTCCCTCCCTCCAACACCTCCTTTGTTACCACCCCTTGAATTGCTTCCTCTCATATTTATGGCCTCTTTCTGTTATTGTTTTACACACATACACACACACACACACACACACAACTTTGGGTGTTTTTAATGGCAACAATTTTCTCCTGTAGGCTGCCTCTTCACTTGATTGGCAGCTTCCTTTGTTGTATGGAAGCTTTCTTAAGTTCATAGGGTCCTATTTGTCAATTGTTGGCTTTATTTCCCTAGCGACTGTGACCTTACCCCTCTTTACCTATGCTTATGTCTTCCGTACTCCTTAGCTGGCCTGGAACTTCATATGTAGACCAGCCTGGCCTCAAACTCAAGAAGATCTAACTGCCTCTGACTCCTAGGGTTGTGATTAAAAGCCTGCACCACCACCCCTGGCCCAAATACTGTCAAGAACTTTTCTGCATTTATTGGGAAAAGTGTATGATCTCTATCTTTGAGTATATTTATGTATTGAATTACGTTTATTGATTTATGTATGTTGAACCTTCCCTGTATCTCAATGTAATCATAGAGGTGATCTTTTTGATGTGTTTTTGAATTGGTTTGCAAGTATTAAATTTTGTTTGTTTNTATCTATGCTCATTGGGAGATTAGTCTAGTTTTCTTTTTGTTGTGTCTCTATCTGGTTTAGCTATCCATGTGATGCTGACTTCAGAGAATGAATTTGGAAGCATCCTTTCCTTTTCTACTTTACAGAATACCTTGCGAAGCACTCATCTTATTTCTTCTTTAAAGGTTTAATAGAATTCTGCGGAGAGTACATAGGGGCTGGGAGGTTTTAAAATAGGAAGTTAATTTTACTACTGCTTTAATCTTGCTTCTTGTTATAGGCTCGTTTAAATTATTTGTCTCATCTTGGTCTAATTTTGGCATTGCATCTAGACATTTATCAATTTCTTTTAGATTTTCCAATTTTGTAGAATGAGATTTTTAAGGTATGTCATTATGATTTTCTGAATTCTCTTGGTATCTGTTATAGTGTCTCCCTTCTCACCTCTAACCTTATTGAGTATTCTATTTCTTTTGTTAACTTGTCTAAGGGTTGTCTATTTTGTTTATCTTCTCAAAGTAACTCATTAATATTTTTCCATTTATTTGTGTGTGTGTGTGTTTGCGTGTGAGGATAAACCTGCATATAGTACACATATTCAGAGCAGGCAACTTGAAGGACGTGGGTCTCACCTTCCACCATGTGGGTCCTGGGGATTGAACTCAGGTTGTTGGTCTGGTGTCATGNGCCTTTCCTCGCTGAGCTATCTCACCAGCCCTCAGTAATCCTTTGTTTTGTGTTTTATTTATTTAGTTGTTTTCATTCTATTTCATAGTTTCTCNCTTGGTCTTANTTATTTCTTCCTATCTGCTACTTTGGGGTTTGGTTTGCCCTTGTTTTTCCANGGCCTTAAGGTGCATACATCATTTTTTATTTGAGATCTCTCATTTTGCAATGCAGGCACTTAGAGCTACAAATTTACCTCTTAGAACTGAACTGCCTTCATTGCATCCCATAGGATTTTGTGTGTTGTATTTCTGCTCTCATTGAATTCTGGGACCTTTTAAATTTCCTTCTTGATTTCTCTAATGACCCAGTCATCATTCAATAGTGTGCTGTTCAATTTCCCCAAGTCTGCTGGTTCTTTTGCTGATTTCTAGCTGGTCAGAGAGTACAGGTATTTCAATTTTCCTATATTTATTGAGACTTGTTATTTTTCCTAATATGATCTATTTTAGTTAAGTCTCATGGACTGCTAAGAAGAATGTGTATTCTGCAGTGTTTACACAGAATCTGCAAATGAGTTTTAACACTTAACCCATGGTGTCCTTTAATGCCAACGTTTCTCTGTATTTTTGGTCTGACCTAATGGTAAAACTGGGATATTGACATTACCTACTATTGATGACTGTGTTGTGTTAATTTGTTGTAGTAGTGGTGNTTGTTGTATGATGTTGGGAGCACCTGTACTCATTATGTGCATGTTAGAGTTGCAATATTTTCTTCTTGAATTATTCCCCCAATCAGCATAATGCTACCTTTATTTCTTCTGATTCAGTTTGAAGTCTATTTTGTCAGATATTAGAAGAGTGGTATGTGGTGACTCAAACGAGATGTCCCCCATAGTACTGGACATTTGAATGTGTGCCCCCCTAGCTGGTGGTGCTGTTTGGAGAGGGTTGGGAGGTGTGAGACTGATGGAGAAAGTGTGTCACTGGAATAGGGTGTTGAGAGCTCAGAGACTTACCCCATTCCTAGTTTGGTCTCTACACTTCTTTCTTCCAGTTCAAGACATGAGCTCTCAGCTTGCTGTTTCAGCCTGCACGCCTGCCACCTCTGCTCTGCCATTATCAGCTCTAACACTCTGGAGCTGTAAGCCTAAATAAATTCTTTCTTCTTTGTTCCATTAATTATGGCACTTTATCACAGAAACATAAAACTAAGACATGATACCGGCTTGCTTACTGGCTCCATTTGCTTGAATACTTCTGCACATCCTGTCACCCCAAGGAAGCCTCTATCTTTGATGGTTAAATGAGATTTTCAGANGAAAATAGGGATCCTGTTTACTCATGTAATCTCCTAGTATGTCTTCTGATTTGGAAACTTAGACCAATAAAATGCAAAATAGTACTGAAAGGTGTGTTTTGGAGTCTTTGGTTTGTTTTCTTATAATTGTCCTATCATCATCCATTTTTTTTTCCTTCTTGGATGTGTTTATCTTTTTTACTCCAAAGAATTCCTTCCACTATTCTTGGTGGAGCTGACTTGGTGGCTATAAACTCTTTTAGTTTGTCCTTATCATGATGGTTTTTCTTTTTCCCTCACACACTGTAGCTTTGCTGGGTTAGTTTGGGTTCACAGCTGTGGTCCCTGAGAGTTTCTATAGAGCAATCAGCTGTTGTTTTGATGAGCCTGCCTTTACATGAAATTTGGTGTTTCTCTTTTGCAGTTTCACACACCTTTATTCAGTATATTTAGTATAAAATAACTATAAACTGTGATATGGTGTGAAGTTTTTACTGTGGTCCTGTCTACTGGTATGCTGTAAACTGCTTGTTCCNGGATAGGTTCCTCTTTCCCTAGATTTGCAGAATTTTATGATTGCATTGAAAATATTTTCTATGCCTTTGGAATAGAGCTCTTGTACTTCAATGCCCATATTTGTAGATTTGGTTTTCTCAAGATATACTAAAGATTTCATGTTCCACTCATACTTAAAAAAAATTAATGCCTTTAACTAAAAATTCCAACTCTTCCACTTTGTCTTAAACTCCTGAATTCTGCCCTTCTCATATTCTAATCTATTGCTAGGGCTTTTCCATTGAGCTATTTACTAAAATTTTCATCTCCAGCTTTCAGATTTTTTTCAGTATTTCTAATCTTTTCCCATCTATCCTGTACTGCCTTCCTTATTTCCATCAGCAGCTTATTTCTGTTCTTATTTGTTTGTTTGAATACATTTGCAGCCACTTTATAAAATTCTTTGTCTGGCGCGGGGCAGTGGTAGAGCATGCCTTTAATCCCAGCACTCCGGAGGCAAAGGCAGGTGGATCTCTGTGAGTTCGAGGCCAGCCTGGTCTACAGAGTGAGTTCCAGGACAGCCAGGGCTGTTTCACAAAAAAACCCTGTCTCGAAAAACAAAACAAAACAAAACAAAACAAACAAACAAACAAACAAGCCCAAAACAATAACAACAAAAAATTCTTTGACTGGAATCTCATCTACATCGTTTCTACTCTGGACTGATAGTTTTTTGTTGTTGTTGTTGGGACTTGCATATCAGCAGCTTGGTCCTTGGTTTTGTTATTTTCTTCCTGTGGACGTGCTTGCAGTGTTCTNCAGGAACTAGGTTGTTCTATGGTAAGCTGTCCTTTCTCTGTTAGGCTGGTATTCTATTCCCNAACCTCATCTTAGAGCAGTGGTTCTCAACCTGAGGGTCACGACCCCTTTGTGGGGGTTGACCCACCCTTTCATAGGGGTCACATATCANATATTTACAATTCATAACGGTAGCAAAATTAATTATGAAGTAGCAACAAAAATAATTTTATGTTTGGGGGTCACCACAACACAAGGAAGTGTATTAAGGGCCACAGCATTAGGAAGGTTGAGAACCACTGCCTTACAGTAAACTTCCAATTGCAAAACTAGACAGAACTCCANAGTAGAACCCCTCACTGCTGTGTTCCCTTTGTGGTGTCTTACATTCCCATCTTGGCTCCTAGAAGGTTGTCTACAGCTGAGAGGTCCTATGATGGACATTCACTTTGTCTTCTCCAGTTTGATGATTCTCCTGGAACTGTGTCTTAGGTACTTACTGGCTCATACACTCGCCTTGAGGTCTGGAAGTGGCTGTAGATGGGTCCCTACCTTACAGTTTTTGACAGTCTTGTGTTGAATGCTTGGTGTGGTGTTTGGTGTTAACCCAGCTTAGCTTGGCTAGGCTGGGTGAAGTTCAGTCCTGGAGAAAATTGAGTCGTGTGACCTGAGGTCATCCTGGCTTGGCTAGTTAACTCANAGGNGGCTGGGGATGGGCTAACAAATGGAGTTGTGGGTCTCTGACCTCACACAGGACTGGTCAGTTCAAGTGGGCTATACCAAGANGCTGAGTACAAGGGTGTGGTGATATTTTGTGTATGCTCTAAAAAATAAAGCTTGTCTGAAGATCNGAGGGCAGAGCCAGCCAGTTAGCCATAGATGCCAGCCAGTGGTGGCATACCTTTAATCCTAGTACTTGGGAGGCGGAGGCAGATGGATCTCTGTGAGTTCAAGGCTACCCTGGACTACATAANATTAATCCAGTCTAAAAGAGAANCAGCCAGGCAGTGATGACTCACACCTTTAATCCCAGCACTAGGAAGGTTGAGACAGGAAGTGATATGGCTGGGCAGAGAAAGGATAAGGAGGGAGACAGAAGTTCAGCCCCCTTTCAGCTNAGGACTCAGAGGTATTTAGTCTGANGATTAGTGGAGACAGGACCTTTCGGCTGAAGAGTTGTTGAGGTGAGAAGTGGCTGTGGGCTTGTTTCCTCTGATCTTTCAGCATTTACCCCAATATNTGGCTCTAGGTTTTTATCATAAGGCCAATTAGAATTCATGCTACACAAAGGTCACAGACTTCACATGTGGATGGGAGGGTCAGCACGTAATTTGCATGCATTGGAAAGCTGGGATGGGCGGTGGTCACAGATCTCTGGTTTGACTTTTAAATACCTTCTTGAAACATCATTTTGTGTATGGTGTGAGGTAGAGGCAAAAGTGCCCATCCCACCTTAACAGAGGTAAAGTTCTTCTAGGACCACTTGTAGAAAACCAACTGTTTACCTATTGCATTGCTTTTACCTCTCATCATAAACCCGTGTGTGTGTGTGTGTGTGTGTGTGTGTGTGTGTGTGTGTGTGTGTGTGATACCACGAAACACACAGAGGTCAGAGGGCAATTTGTAGGAATCGGTTCTCTTCATCCACCACGTGGGTTCTGGGGAACAAACTCAAAAACATTACCAGGCTTGGTGCCAAGCACCTTTTCATACCGAGACTCTATCTAGATTGGTGTAACTTTTTTCCAAGACAGGCTTCTTCTGTGTAGCCCTGGCTGTCCTAGAACTTGCTCTGTAGACCAGGCTAGCCTCAAACTCACGAGATCCACCTGCCTCTGCCTTCCAAAGTGNTGAGATTAAAGGCATGCGTCCCCATGCTGATTGCTGTAATTTTAAAGTAAGTCATAAAAATTAAGACCATCAATTTTAGGGATTGGAGAGATGGCTCAATGGTTAGGANTACTTGCTGTTCAGGTTCAGTTTCCAGCATCCACATGGTGGCTCCAGATCCAGGGAAACCAATACCCTCTTCTGGCTTCCACAGGCACTAGGCAGTCATGTGGTACACAAACATAAATGTAGGCAAAACCCATACACATAAGATGACAATAAATTGTTTTAAGAAAGCTCTTCAAATTAACTCTTTTACTTAGATATTCAAAATCAAATCGAATACTCAGTAGTAAATATTCAACAATGGACATATCTAGGTCCTTTGTATTTCCATATTTTTAGANTAAGCTTGTCATATTCTATTTTCAAACCCCCGCCCCCACCACACACACAAATCTGTGATTTTGCCCTTGCACTTACTTCAATTGATTGTGTAGATGAATGAAGAGGCAAGCCTTAATGTTAAGAATGAGATTTTGTCTACAACTTTTACATTTTTCATAGCAATATTAAAAATCTTCAGTGGAGAAGCCCTGTGTTTCTTAAACGTAAATGTTTGGGGACACCACGGTGATATTTTACATCTTTACTCCCCAGTTTCTTACTGTGAGTACACTGGGAAATACACTGCGATTTATCATTTTGATGCTGTGGAACAAATGGCATACTAGGCAAACACCGCATCACTGAGCTATCGTCTCAGCTCTACTCTGCTGTTTGAGAAAGCACTCCAACACACTGTACAAGATTTCAGTGAGGTTGATCACATGACTCAGCTCAGGGGCCACAAGAAAATACCATATATTGGTGAGCTTAGCCAGCAAACATTTTCTCAAGAGACCAGAATGTCACAGCTTGTTTTTTTGTCTGAGGGCTTTGAACGACAATCTGTTCCATGCCCCTGTTCTGGCTTCCTGTGACATCTGACAATAACTGGTCAATTAGAAGGACACCTTCAATGGTGTCTTTGGGCCTGAGTCTTCATATCTTATAAGTAGTTACACTGTTTTATAGGTCTACCCTACAGTAGATCTCATCACCTCATTTTAACTAATTATATCTGCCAAATTAGATTTACATGCCAAGACATTCAGAACTATTTTTTGGGGGGGACACAATTCAACNCACAGCATCCCCTGAATTCCTTCAGTGATGTACTTTCCTACACTCCAAATATGAGTGCCTTACCATATACCTGGCCTTACTAAAGTGTCTCTCATAGAATAGTGAATATTGCTATGATATTTTTGCTTTTACTTATGATATAGAACAATGATGGGTATTAGTTAAGAGTTCATTTACCACTCACTTGCCAAGTGACTAAGAATATGAAATCTCTTAGTATCTGAGGACGACAGTAAGAACTTTATTTCAGTGCTAGAGGTGGAAGCCCAGGGGCTCCTGCTCACCAGTTAAGTGANCTACACTGCCAGCTCTAAACAGGGTCATTCATTCTGTATGTAGCCCAGGCTACACTTGAACTCAGCAATCCTCCTGCTTTAGCCTTCTGAGTGCTGGGATTACAGGACTGAACCATCATATTCAATTTGTATTTTTTTATTTTTTATTACTTTTAATTATGTGTATTTCAAGTGTGTCTGTGTGAGGGTGTATGCACATGAGTCCAGGTGCCTACAGAGGCCAGAGTTACAGAAGGTGTAGTTACAGGCAGTTGTTAGATGCTTGATGTGGGGTACTGGTAGTCAAACTTGGGTGCTCTGGAAGAGCAGCCAGTGCTCCTAACTGCCATGCCATCATTTCAGTCCCACAGCACGTACTTTTCAACAACCGTAACTTCAAAGGCATCAACATAGAGAGCATTGTGACCGCTTTGAGGAGGAACAGGAACCTCAGCGATGCCAGCAAAAGAGTGGATAATGACAAGCTCTCTATTATAACAAGGTTGTTCCACAGTGGACATTCTAAGCACTGTTCTACAACGGCTTTCACCAGCTCTCCCTCTGTTTCCAAGGATGGGCTAAGGGACTCTCACACTTTGACAATTTTCAGTATTTTTAAGAATGAATGAATTTGGAACCAGTGAGATTGCTCAGTGGGTAAAAGTGTTTGCTGTACAAGCTTGAGGATCTGTTCGATTCTTGGAGTCTCTCATGGTGGAAGGAAAGAACTGACTCCCAAAAGTTGTTGTTTCACACACACAAAGTGGTACTCACACATGAACATCACACACACACACACACACACAAATAATAACCCCCACCCGTCTTTTCCCATTTTTCTAACCACACTTAACTCATACTTTCTGTTTCATGCCAACCCCAAACCACAATGAAGACAAATGTCAACACCGCCGATACAAACCTTGTACTCCCTCCTGACTTCTTCTGCAAAGCAGTTTCCCTTTAAATATTAAACATTTTCATAAAAGCTTAATCTGAATTTTTACCTCTTCTGTGAACCTCTTTCTAACCTTACTTTTTTCCAGGCTATTCTGTCTTGTATAGACACTGTGACCATGCATTATATAAGCTCCTGTTGAGTACAGCTGTGGACAGCAGAATCCCATTCTCAACTCTGAATCACACCTTGCTCCTCGTGCACAAGACAACTTCAGACAGCGTAAGCATTCAGAAAAGAAAATGTCTATTATAGCTACAGACATATATCCTTTTCTATAATCAGTGACTTGTGGTTAACAAAATATCTTGCACATTTTTCTTTCCTAACATCAAAAGATGGATTAGATAATCATCTGTAGCAGGGTTTTCCCAAAGTCCTAATCATTGAGTAATACTTAGACTTCCATACATGACAAATAATGCTTTGTTTGTAAAATTATTAATTAAAAGATGTACTTTTAAAAAGACAAACTGCCTTAGGAGAGATTCCTAATTATTCCAAAATCCAATTAAATATTGAATCAAATATATACTGAATCAAATCAAGTATAGTTATAAGGCCTATAGTTTAAGGAGACAGTAAAGAGGTAGATTTTATTTACCAAGGTACTAATAAAAGTNCTTAAAAAGAGAAACAGCCCCCAAAGAGGAAATAAAAGCCCATATAAAAATCCAAATGTTCCAAACAACCTTAGCCCTTGACATTTATTACGTGGTGGGAGGAGTGAAGGTGCACCCTGATTCATAGCTTAGCAGTAGATTTCCAAATATTCACTTCTTCATGATCTGAGTCCAGAAGTACTGTCTGAGACCCCGCCAATGCAGAACAGAGAACAGAAAGAGACAGGCTGTCTATCTGCCTCCCCACACTTGGCCTCTGCAATCAGGAAGAGCTTCATTGAGGTACCCAGACCCTAGGACAAGAATCAACAACCGCGCATCATGTGGATCCAAGCCATAGTGTTGACTGCTTGTCTTTGCAGAATGAGGAGAGCAGGACGGCATGTCTTCTGGCATGGCTCCTCAGGGCCCTTTCAGCTCTACTGAGAATCCTGTTCCTGTATCAGAGCCAGCACCNCTGCTGAGCGCCCAGGTTCTCTATCAGAAGAGCACAGCCCTTCAATCTACTCCAGGATCCATTTGTAACTGAACGACCTGTCTGAGCACTCCACGTTGATCGCAGCTGCACATGAACTCCAGGCTAGACTGCAAGTTGGGAACTAGTCCTGAAGCAGGCTTCTAGAGATCAGCATCCTCATCACTTCATTGCTACCTGCAAGAGGAACAATGAAGGAGTCAGCAGGAAAAGGGCAGTAATGGATTGAAACTGTAACTGCTGCTTCTTTTGTAATTACCGAAAAACNACAGTGTAANAAACAGGCTGGAGAGATGGTTTGGCAGTTAAGAGCACTGGCTGCTCTTCCAGAGGTCCTGAGTTCAATTCCCAGCACCCACATGGTGGCTCACAACCATCTATACCAGGATCAGATGCCCTCTTCTGTCATGCAAGGAATAGATGCAAATAGAGCACTCATATACATAAATAAATAAATCTTAAAAAAAAAAGAAACAGTATTTACATTTGTTGTTGTTTTGTTTGAGACTGGGTCTAATGTAGCCCAGGCTGTCCCTGAACTACATATATAGTTGAAGACAACCTTGAATTCCTGACCTTCCTGCCTCCACTAGAGCTAGGATTACAGGTGTACAACACCACACCCAGTAATATTTATGCCTTAATTTTTTTTAATTACACGTATTTATTGTGTGAGTGTGTGTGTGGGGGGGTGAGTGTGTGGGTGTATGTGTGTGAGTGTGTGGGTGTGTGAGTGTGTACGGGTGAGTGTGTGGGTGTGCCCATGCCATGGTGTGCATGTGAAGGCCAGAGGACACTTGCATGAATGCTTTGCTCCTGTCACTAGGGTGGACCCAGGATCAAATTCAGGCTTTCAGGCTTGACAGTAGGTGCCTTTACCCGTGAGCCATCTTGCTGGCTCTGTGGGATATTTAAAATTTTAAACACCTCTCCTGATGACAAAAATGACTATTAAATTAAACAAGTAGAAGAAAAATGGTATAACTCTAATTTTAAAATTTTAATCATACTTGTAAAAGGACAGAAAAAAGTCCAAAGAATTTAACAACTATATATGTGTATATATATGTATATATATATATATATATATATATATATATATATGTCTCTTAGATGTAGAAACAGGAGTGATTTTTTTTCTTTTACTTTTTGTGTATTTTATAGATTTTCAACAATACATATTTCTTTTGTNTATATATATATATATATATACACATATATATGTCTCTTAGATGTAGAAACAGGAGTGATTTTTTTTCTTTTACTTTTTGTGTATTTTATAGATTTTCAACAATACATATTTCTTTTGTAATCAGAAAACTGAAGCTTAAAATAAAACATTTGCCCTGAAGGAGGGAATTAATAGTTCATTTTATTTTTAATAGTGGCCTTCAGTAAAAACAAAATACAAAGTAAAGCCCTTGTGGGACCAATAATCACACTATCTCAAAGAAGGCCAAATCCAAACTTCCTTGCAAAAGGGTGACATTTCCCACTCAAAAAACTCTCCAAGTTTAATTTCAGTATACGGGCCTGAGCCAAATAAAGGTTAGAGCTCAAGTTTGGATAGAAAGCAGTCCTTTAGGATTAGAATTCAGACACAGGGACAGTGGGGCTCAAACTGTTCCCACACCGGTGACCACAGCCTTCACTCGGTCCACTGGAGCAGAAACTCTGAGGGTGGGACCCAGGAGCCTACTTAAAGTCCTCCAGAAGAAAATTATGGTGCCCACTCAGGTATGACATGGGCCCT
This sequence comes from Neotoma lepida, assembly GCA_001675575.1. Classification (NCBI taxonomy): domain Eukaryota; kingdom Metazoa; phylum Chordata; class Mammalia; order Rodentia; family Cricetidae; genus Neotoma; species Neotoma lepida. The sequence goes on along the minus strand of LZPO01076005.1, from coordinate 118,432 downwards.
TTGAAGACAGGGGAACAAACCATAAAATACCCCTACACTGTTTCACCAAGTANNACAAGAGAAGTCTCCATCCCACGCTTCCCCAGTCCTGTGACAGCCCTGGCTGCCTAGACTAGCCGGGACAGGGCTGGGCTCCTTCCAGACTTACACACTGATTGCTGCTACTTTTGGAAGTTTAGGATCCCTGAGGNCCAAGTCCTTTACAACAGTACAAAATCTCACCAGTGTGCTCTTCAACAGTTACTAGCTTAGTTTGAGCCTTCTTTGAAATCTACAAAAAGAAGTGGAGTGATGTCTCCTTCATGAGGGTAAAGCGGAGCCTCCTGGCGCCCAGCTTAGAGTGCTTTCTAACGTAACGAGTTTCAGCCAAGGGCTGAGGAAAGGAAGAATGGAGGACAAGACTCAGGGCCTGGCAGGATCCCAGCTCAGAAATACTGAGATAGGCTGCAAAGTTTTACCTTCTAGGATCTGGTGAACCCTGGAGTCCCGCATATACTGTTGAACAGCATAATCCTTCAGGTAGCCGTAGCCCCCATGCATCTGCAAAGCCTGGTTGCAGATCTGCTGGNAGAGAGATAGATGTCTTTGGTCCCAGGAAGCCTGTGGAATCCTTGGCTCCCCTTCCCACTCCAAACCTCANTCTGGCAGTCTGCTATAGATGGACAAGAGAATAGAGCCCAAGAGGAGCTCCAGATTCTAAATGGTCAGACACAAAGGCAGTCCTCCTACTGAACCAGTCAAACAATGTACAAACATCTGTGTTTCTTTTTTATGCTGTCCTGGAGGCAAAGCTGCCTACAACCACCCTGACCNACTGATTACAGGAAGTTCAGGTGCCACCTAGTGGCACTGTAGTCTCAGAGTGGAGACAGCTCTGTGCTGAAGTNAACATGGCAATTAGTGCTACATTTGGGCTAGTATTACTGGGCTGTTTTGAACCTTGTGAAGATGTGCTTCACCTAGAACACAACCGAGAGACAGAGTCTTACTGATGCATTTAATATCATGGAAAAGGCTACAAAGGCAGCAGGAAGAGCTGCCATGAGAATGCAGGCCTTTCAAAAATTCATTTGCATCCCTAAGCCCCAAAGTGATTCCATCACTGCCCCAGGTGGCTAGGGTTCTACAGATGACTCATCTCTCTCAAAATCCCTCACCATAGCAGCTCTTCCTGTCTATGTCAGGAAGGCCAGAAGACATCACTTACAGTAAAGCATTCCTCTGTAGCAAAGAGCTTGGCCATGGAGCACAGGGCCACTGCATCTGCCCGCTCCTCCTGCAAAGCCACTGCTGCAGTGCGGATCATCAGCCGGGAGGCAACCAGCCTGGTGGCCATGTCTGCTAACTGGAATTGCAGGTACTGCAGCCACAGGAGAGAATGGAACCAAACAGGACACATGGGTTTAGACAGGCCATCTGGGATCTGATCTGGAACCACTGGTAAGACATCTTGAGCTGGCAAGCTGGCTCAGNAAGTAGAGGTCCTTATANATACACAGATCTGACAATCNGAATTCTATCCCATGGGTGGCAAGAGAGAACAAAAACCTGAAACTTATCCGGACCTCCACATATGCACTATGACATGCATGTAATTGTGTGCACATCCGCGTGCGCGCGGGCACATACACACACAAAGATATCTCAAATTAAGTGCCTTTTCTAAGTACATCAAAGTCTCTTGCCATTTTTAAAGCCTGCTTTGCTTGCCTTGGTATTATTGCCTCCTGAAAAAAGGTATAGGTACATGTAAAACATACATTCTGATTAAGATGGGGGAAAGTTCTTCATGGGATATCAGCCCCACCCAATTCCACCCAAAATGGGGGCCCTTGGGAAGATCTCAACAGAATACAAAAGCAGACCCCCGGTGTCTTACTTGGCTTCTGGCTAGAGGTGCTCCAAACTGCTTCCGGACCTTGAGGTGCTCTTGGGTAAGGATAACTGAAGCATGAGCCGCCCCAAGAGAGCAGGATGCTAGAGAGGAGTAAGGACTTCAGCTGAACCTGAATGACAGTTGCCAGCCTCAGCCTTTGCCTTCCTTCCCCAATTCCTTTCTGGCCTCACCAACATTGATCCTCCCGCCGTTCAGTCCTTTCATGGCGATGAGGAAGCCCTGCCCCTCGCTTCCAATCCTGTTGGCCACAGGGACAGCACAGTCTTCAAAGATCACTGCTCGAGTTGGCTGTGAGTTCCATCCCACCTGGCAAAAATCAGGGTCTGAGTGGCTGCCCAAGGATTCCCCAAGCAGGGCGGCCTTCCCTGTGGACAGAAGCTCAAAGTATGGGTTCCAGCACCCTGGCACTTAAACCCATCAGAACACAGAACAGAAGAAAAAAGTTCAGATGTAAAGGTTTATCAATACTTGGAAAGATGCTTATTTCAGGTAAACAGTGTTTTATTTTTTAACATGGTATTTCTTACTCTGTAGTCCGGGCTGACCCGTAGTGTGCTCTTCTTGCCATGCCTGGCAAACACAGTGTAACATATTACACAAATCTACTTTGTATACTCTATCTACAATTACTTCTCACTTCTTGTATGATCAGGACCAGATCTGTCCTCATTTTCAGTGCCTCTGTGAGTACAACTTCTATGAGAGATTATTTGGGAAAGTTTACTTTTAGTATATGTGCTACCAAAGCAAGCACAAAAAGTTACCTTTCAAAGGCCTTGTGAACAATAACCACATTTCTCCTTTCAAAGGTCTAGTGTCCCTAAAAGGCACTATAATTAGACAAGGTAAATGACATGTATCATACCCGAGAGCCCTGATTTAGCTGCAATGACACTCAGTAATGTGATGTCACCTCACTAGAGCCAATTACACTGTTTCCTAACCTGGCATTCTATGACCTTGCAATGGTGGTTTGAAGTCAGCCACTGAATTGGCAAATGCCACAAATACAAGTTTTTGTTTTGTTTCTCCAAAAAAAATGTCTTACTAGAACAACACTGGATATGTCAGATGTAAGCCCAGAAAACTTCAGAACACTTGAAAGGCAGCCTCTGGCCCAATCTACCTGGTCATAATTTCCATCTTTGGACAAATCACTTGACTTCTTTGTGATCTTTGTTTCCTTACATAAAAGTGCAAAAGTGTTGAGCTAGGAAGTTCATAGATCCTCTTAGCAAAGTCTCCGATGTTTCATGTCTAAACAGAAAGGCCTCACTCTTCATCCTTGTCAGCTCCTCATCGAGGTACTCAGGAATTCAAAGGAACTTCAGGTTCAGCAAGGTAGCTCATGAAAACCAGGAACTAGATACAATGCCTGAGCTCTCTCCTACCTGGAAAAGATGGCTTTTACATCATTCCTAATGTACTTGTAGCTAGGCATGATGGTGCCTGCTTGCAAACCTAGCACTCAGGACACAGAGGCAGGAGGAGCAGGAGTTCAAGGCAATCTCTGACTATACAGCAAGTATGAGGTCAGCCTGGGCTCCATGAGATCCAGTCTCAGAAAACCAAAACCACCCAAACCGGAACTGAATCTGTCCTCTTCTAAGCTCCGGTAGTCTCTACCCAAGGTCTGAAACTTCCCATGACTGCCCTGTGTGACAGCTACCTCTACGTTTCATCTCCTCAAACTGAATACAGACATCTGGAAGCAAGGATGTATTTTCATTAAAGAAACAAACTACTAACAGCCGCTACCTTCTCACACCTGTGAAATCTTTATTGTAAGAAGTATCTTCATGGCTCAGTGGGTAAAAATACCTGTCACACAAGCAAGAAGTCCTCAGTTTATATCCCCAGTACTCAAGTAAAGAGCCAGGTGTTGCTGCACACACATCTGCAGCCGGTGTGTGTGTGGAAGTGGAGGAATGAAAACAGCAGATCCCATAACTCACTGGCCAGGCAGTTGAGCCAACCCACGTGTTCGAGTCAGTAAGAGACACTGTCTCAAAAAAACAAAGGGGAGGGTGAGACGACCCTTTGAGTGGGAATGGCCCCCATAGGCTCATATATTTGAATCTTGGTCAGCAGTTGGCAGAACTGTTTGGGAAGGATTAGGAGATGTGGCCTTGTTGGAGGAGGTATGTCACTGGGGGTTGGCTCTAAGGTCCTAAACTCATTCCTAGTTAGCTCTCTCTCTGCCTCCTGCCTGTGGACCAGAATTTAAGTTCATGATTGCCATGGATTCTAATCCTTCTGGAACTGTGAACCCCAAATTAAATGGTTTATTTTATAAGTTGTCTTGGTCACGGTGANTCCTCATGACAATAGAAAAGTACTATGACAACATCCAAAGCCAACCTCAGCCTCCACATGCACCTACATAAGCATGCACATGTGCCCAAAGACACACAACCTACTTTCTGTTCCTTTATAGACAGAATTCTTCTCCTAATAACCTAGGAAAGCTGTAGGAGGCTGGAGGAGGGGGCAAATGATCCCCTCTCTGTTGTGGAATATTATTTTAACTAGGCAAAGATGTGCTACATTTGTTTATGCTAAGAAGGTGTGTTGCTTTTGTTTATGCTGCATTTGTTTAACGATGTAAGGATGTGTGTTTAATTATGTAAAGCTATGTTACATCTGTTTCACCTTGCCTGCCTAAGGCACCTGATTGGTCTAATAAAAAGCTGAACGGCCAGTAGCTAGGCAGTAGAGGGATAGGTGGGGCTGCTGGGCAGAGAGACCAAGAGGAAGAATGAGAAGGAGGAGGAGGAGAGAATGATGGACTTGCCTGGGGCCAGCCAGGCAACCACCAGAAATGAGAAACAGTGAAAGTAAGATATATAGAAGAAAGAAAAGTAAAAGCCCCAAGGCAAAAGATAGATAAAAAGAAACAGGTTAATTTAAGTTAAAAGAGCTAGCCAGAAATGAGCCTAAGTAGGCCGAACATTCAAAACTAATAATAGTCTCCATGTCATGATTTGGGAGCTGGTTAGTGGCCCAAAAGATAAAGCCTGGCATATTTTATAGAGAGTCAAAGAAAAAAGTAAATAGTTTATAAATAATAAAAAAAAGAAAGAAAAGAGAATAAGCTATGTAGAGATGGGAAATACACAGGCAGTCTGAATCCTGTATGGTATTGTGTTATCTTTGAATTGATAGCAAAAGACTACTGCTGAGAGACATGGGATTGTGAAAGGGACTGCTGAAACAAACCAACCAGCCCAGATACTTTAGAAATGCCTTAACTAAGTTTAAAAATATACTGCTTTGGGGAAGAGGTTGTACTTTTGTTTCCACAGGAAATGAAAGGCTGTGGATTCATTCAAGGTTAATAGAGATCAGGTTTAACGGGGGAAGACCCCCTGAAAAGCCTGGTCTACCTCTGTCTTCCGGAAGACCTGCATGCCTAGACAACTAAGTGAACAACCATTCCTGCTCAGTCTTTTTACTCTTCTGCATATTGTCCTTACTTCCAGACCTCCATGACAAAACTGATTCTTCCACAGAAAGCCTCTTAATAACTAAATCCAAGATAAAGTAAGTAATTATCCTCTTATAAACTTAATACACAGTGGGAGGTTAAAAATTCTCATTAACACTGTTAGGTATGCTAACTGAAAGAACCCAGCCCCTATCTTGCTCACTGTAACCCCACCTATATGCACCAAAATTCTTTTCTGCTTCTGAAAATAGGCAAATATTTTTGTTACTCTAATTTTAAGGTGTGTGTGTCACATGTAGTCTGGGCTGGCCCAGTACTTGCAATCTTACTGCCCCAGACTTCCAAACGATGGAACCATATGTGTGCACCACCATGCCCAGCTGTAGAGATTCTATACAGATAAGTCCAAACAGGGCTAGGAATGACTGANGACTGTTGTGGGATATTTGTACCCTGTGTGAAGATGTATTGCTGTTATTGGTATGATAAAGAGCTGAAGTCCAACAGTTAGGCAGGATGTACAGGTAGGACTTCTGGGGAGAGAAAGGAAGAGGAGAAGGAATCTAGGTGGGCAGGGATGCCAGGAGACATGGAGAAGAAACTGGATGTGCAAGATGGAAGAGAAGTAACATGACAGAACGTAGATGAGTAGAAACAGGTTAAGTTATAAGAGTGAGTGGGACAAGCCTAAGATATCAGCCGAGCTTTTGTAATAAACAATAAGTCTCCATGTCATTATTTGGGAGCTGGCTGGTAGGACAGAAAAANACTCATTACAAAGGATTTTGTAGCCTCCCAAGAGACAGCACATAGCTTTGAACACTGTAGGCATCTAATAATCTGTTATGTTACAAAAGAGAATAGGCACTAAAACCTATATATGACTGCTTGGCAGTTAAGAGCATCATGAAGAAATAAAGGAAATCCTATGTAGATGTAGAAAGTATTCAGGGGTCATTTCATACCTGACTTATCTCCCAAAATCACCGTACTCCTGTTTTGATTTCCTGTCCTGAAAAGACCTCCTAACATTAGCAATTACATTATCACAAGTGTCCTGTTCAGGACCTGCATGTGGGGTTTCTCAATCCTAGGAGTATCTTGTTTTTCAAAGCACTTATGGAAACAAGTTCTTGGATGGCTGAAACACCTACAGCCTCTCCCCGTCAACGAGTATTTTATTTTTGTTTAGAGAACAAAAGTGTCCTGAGGCTTCTGACAAGCATCAGATCTTCTGTAAGTATCTCTTTCTGGGATAATGAAGTGTGGTAAAAGCTGAGTAAGAAATACAGAACAAGGACTGGGGATATGGCTCAACTGGTAAGGCGCTTGCTGAGTATGCACGAGGACCTGAGTTCAATCCTCAGTACCCACATTGGAAGCCAGGTGCAGCTGGGAAGGTGATAGGAGGACCCTGGAACTTTACTGATCAGCCAGTCTCATCTCATTGATGAGGCAAGCTCCAGGTTCATTAGGAGATACTGTCTGGTTAGGCATGATGGCAAAGGGAGGTGGATCTCTGTGAGTCTGAGACCAGCCTTGTCTACATAGTGAGAACAGCCAGGGCTACATAGTAAGACCCTGCCTCAAAAACAGTAACAATGCAAGTAAAGTAATTAAGTTAAATTAAAGGAGATCCTGACAGAAAAATAAGGTGGAGAACATCAACTCCCCTCCAACACATACACATAAACATATAGCACAGAAACACAGAAAAAGGAAATACAGAGCAAAAGTGGACACAGAAACAAGAGAATTTAAACCATGGCAGCTATGAAATCAGCTGGCCAAGTTTATCTTTTCCCAAGAGTCTGTTTCTTTAGCAACAACTTCTCTGCTACATACCCACTCATGAACCTGTTCTGTGAAACAGGGNAGGAGTTGGTCTAACAGACAGCACAGACTCAAAACTTGAGTTGGTTACAATTGAGTATCCACTCACCTTCTTCTCCTTCTTGCCAAAGCTAAGGCCAGGGGTTCCCTTCTCAACAACTATGCAGGAGATGCCTTTGGGGCCCGATCCTCCAGTTCGGCACATGACCACATAGATGTCTGACTCACCACCGCCACTGATAAAGGCCTGTGGGTAGAGAGGGGGTGTATGAGGATCAGAGAANGCATAAGTTCTGAGCCTGACCTGTGGGAGAACCACTGGAACACGCCTGTTGACAAAGGCACATGCAGAGAATGGGGTAAGCAGTAAATGGCTCTGGCAGTGCCTACAGAATCAGGGATTTATTCTTTAAGACTATAAACAATACAAAAATCCATGCAATTGTGTAGAATCGGATCGTAAAAGATAAGCAGTGAGATTCTCTCCCTAACATGTAAACTTGTACATGGGAATTCGAACTCACAGACTCGAAGGAACTGGGGGATATCAGGAGGCACGAGGGAACCAATGGCCCCCAGCTGCCCTGGAAATGCACGCTCTTACCTTGGAACCATTGAGGATGTAGTGATCTCCTTGTCGTTTGGCTGAGGTCAGAAGAGAGGCAGCATCACTCCCACTTCCTGAAGCAGGGACCAAAAGGGAACAGACAGGGGAGGGAGTCAGCGAAGTCAAAGCAGCTCAGCACAGTTCCATATCCTCGAAATCCTCCTGAGTTCATCATGCACCACTTTAAAATCCACATGGCCAAGGAATTCCTCATACTTGATAAAAACTGCTTACACCAAGCAGTCCACTGCCTCTCTAAGAAACCAGCTAACAGTGGTGTGCAGCCAGGAGGAACTCTGACCTAAAGGCCCCTGGGACCTATTCTCCACAACCAAATGCTTGATAAACTGGATTATGTGCCGACCTATTCTCCACAACCAAATGCTTGATAAACTGGATTATGTGCCGACGGTCGCGGATGCTCAGTGACCACACAGGTTCCACTTCTCTCCCGGCTGGGTGTCACTTGCAGGGAGGACAAACGCACCTGGTTCAGTGAGGCAGTAGGAAGCAAACTTCTCCATGGTACAGAGCGGTGGACAAAATTTGTGCCTCTGTTCCTCATTTCCAAAGCTATCAATCATCCAGGCACACATGCTGACAAGAAACGGTATTGGCAGAAATGAAGACAGAAAAGAGAATTGGGGGGCAGGGGTGGGGGTGGGAAAAGAAACAAAGGGCAACAAAACAGAATGAAAGCAGGAGGGAGNGGGAAAAGGAAGGGACAAGTGAGAAGATTCAACCTGAAAGGAAGGGACTGCTTTAAAAACATTCCTGGAATACTTATACCCGAGGCCCAGGTGTTCCTCAGATTAATGAGTCCTAAAAATCAGAGATAAATGTGCTTCCTATTACTGTCTCAAATTACTGGAGGTTTCCGTTATAGACTGAGGAAAACTGGAGAAGTCTGCTGGTACCAAAACTGGGACTTGGGAGAAGGTCAGCAGAACTGACTCCCTCAGCACTAATATAGAAGACAACAGAATCAAATCCAGCAGCCAGCTGCAGACCTACTGTGTACCAGTTTAGTTTCTCAAGTACAATCAGCCCAACACGATTCATCCTTTTCTCACGAGTCTCAAGTTTCCCTGCCAGCCCATGTGAGCNTAGCCCTTGGCTGTGCTTTTGGGTGTGAATGCTCACTTGTGGATGCTTATATAGGCAGTGGTGCTGGTGCAGCCTGTGGCCAAGGCTTCAAAGATGACAGAAGTGTCGAGGCGAGACAGTCCAGACCCACCCACGTCTGTTCGCACGTAGATCCCCCCAAAACCCAGCTGTGCTGCCTTCCGCATCGCATCCACAGGGAACAGCTCCTATGGAAAAGAGAGCAAGGTAGTCAGGGGTTGGCTCTGACACAGGTTTTCCTTCAAGGGGACAATGGAGGGATGTGGATGTTTGCATCTGGGAGAGTATAGGAATTCTCTTAACTTCAAATGTCCTTGTTATTTTAGTGGCATCAGTTAACATTATGTTCTCCAAAACTTTTTCTATAGAACTGCTTTGATTTTATGTGTGTCTCAATCTTAGTTCAATTAAGAAAGACAAGGGACATCTACGTGACGTCTGGGATGACTTCTATGAAAAGTCACCTACTGCTCCAGTCAGTGATGAGACACANCGATCAAAAGCAACTTGGGGAAGAGAGGGAGGGTTTATTGCACTCACAGTTCCACACAACATCAAAAGCTGTGAGGGCAGGAACTCAAGTAGGGCAGCTGCTTTCTTACAGACCATCAGTCCAGAGGTGGCCCCATCCACAACAGGCTGGTCCCTCCCACATCAATCACAATAAAGAAAATGCCCTACAGGCTTGGCCACAGCCCATCTTATGGAGGCATTTCCTTAACTGAGGGTCCCTCCTCTCTGATGACTCCAGCTTGTGTCAAGTTGACATCAAACTCTCCACCACATCCACCATCAGTCTTCACACTTGCAGTAAGAGTTGGTGAGTGGAGAGCAGACACTGAGTAGTGAGGACTATAAGGAGGGAGAGATAAGTCATTGCAGGAGGCATTTGTTGGAACATCTAGCCACGAGAAGACTCCTACCTTCTGATCCCACTCCGCCATATTGGGAGCCATTTCTCGAGCAGCAAAGTCAAAGGCCACTTTCTGAAATTCCTTCTGTTCTTCATTTAGTCCCAAGGAAGCTGTAAAGAGGACCAGACATACTCAATTCTAGGANGGAAGTGAGAGAGCAGTTTCACTAACAAGGAATGCCTCAAAGCTGAGGACAGACCTACTACAGCATTTCCTAGACATATCCTGTAAAAGCAAGAGAATGGCGCCATCTATTGTGTGTTTCATTGTTTTTGTTTTTGAGATAGTCCAGGCTGGCCTGGAGCCCCTGATCACCCTGCTTCTGGGGTAGCCCAGTGAGAGCATCACTACTAGTTTCCCTGGTGGAGAAGGGGCAGTTCTAGCACTCACACTTACCCACATTATCCTAAGATAAAACAATTCCCAGACGTCTCTTCCTCAGTCACTTAGTAAGATAAAGTTATAGCCCAAAATAGATACAGGTCTCAGGAAAGCAATGGGGAAGAACCAGAAAGAACCAGAATGCAAAGAGGATCCAGACCAGGAAGAGCGGGACGCATAAACACACTAACTCACCAAGCACCATTACTATTCTTTTTAAAACATGATTTTATTGATTTATTGTGTGTGAATGTGTACATGTATGCGGGTGCATGTGGGGGTCAGAGGACAACTTTTGGGAGTGGGTTCTGAGGATTACACTCAGGTCATCAGGCTCAGTGGCAGGGGCCATAACCTCCACTAAGTCATCTTGCTGGCCCACTGTTCTTCCTTTAATTCCAAGTGGGTCAGCTGCCTTTTCAAAATTGTTTATCTCCTCTTACTCATAAATCCATTTTTTTTTTTAAATGAAGGGCTGGGGATACAATCCAACGCAAAGGGNTGCCTCGTTAAGGTCCCTGTTCAAGCTCAGCAATGCGAAACAAAAATAAAAAAACACAGAAGCCCCCAAATGACATGTTTTCTGAAGGGCTGTCCCAGCTTTTCTGCATACATTCCCTGAAAAAGCCCCACCCAATCTCTGCATATCTGGCAGCAGCCACTGTTTCCACCAACATGTGCACTTGAAAACATCAAATGGAGAAATTATAATCTGTGTACTCTGGCATACTTTCCAACTATGGAAGCAATGGAATAATATGGCTGTACAAGCCATGGATAACACTGATTTAAAAAATAAATAAATAAAGCTTTCTTATGTCAAAACAGTTAAATCTGCAATAGAGAAGTTGAACTCTTAGGATGTTTCTGTCTTAGCCACTAGTGATACGACTTGGCAACTGCTTCATTTCTTAGACTGAGACAAATGAAGCTTGGGAGAATGAACCAGCAAAGTGATGATGAAGGGCAAGTAGGACAGATGAACGGGAACATTTTCTAGAAACACCTAAAACTTACAAAGGCTGCACTGGACCAGCATCTCTTCAGAGGAGATAGTGAGAGACACTAACGTAAGTAACCTGGTCCCCTAGTGCTAAAACACAGAATTTGATTTTTACATTCATCCTCAGAGACCACATTCCGTAAAGAAGGTAGGAATAAGTTGGAAAGCAGGATTGTCTGTCTACCAACTAGCTAGAGTACTTTCCATACTTTCTAGGATAAAGCAGATTTCAACAGAGGCAGGGCAGACACTGAAAGCAAGGAACTCAGGCAAAACTCTACTGAGAAGCAGTGACCTTTTAAGACTTGAAAAGAAGATAGAAGGAATTCCAGGAGCCAGAGTAGTAGAGCAGAC
>LZPO01076005.1:89312-102708 GCA_001675575.1 Neotoma lepida | reverse complement strand
TATCTTATCAGCCTGTTAATTTGGAATTGCTAAGTAATTGAAGATGACCAGAATTCCTGATCTTTTTGCCCCTACTTCTAAGTACTTCCATTATAGATTTGATAAATCTTCCAAAGCAGTTTGACTTAATCTTAAATTTCCTGAACAACGTCTTTCAGAGGCTACCAAGATCTTATATGTAGTTATTGCTAAGACACTTCTTAATGCAGCTATGCTGACAAGCCCTGTCTGCTCTAGGGCTTTTCCAAGGTGCTTATCTTGTGTCTTATCTATGTGTGCCACGGCCATGTACTCGTGCCTGGGAGTTGGTTCCCACATCAGATGGGCCCTAGGGAATGGAAGTCAGGTCATCTGGCTTGGCAGTAAATGCCTTTACTGCCATACTAGCATCTGTTTCTTAATACCTGTGCTTAAGTTTATGTTAAACCCCTTTCCTGTTTTGAGACATACCTCTATAGCCCAGTCTGGCCTTGAACATGTAAGTCTCCTGCTTCAGGCTCTAAAGTTCAGGGATTACAGCCATGAGCCATCATGGCCGAGCTTAAANTCTTTTAAACTCCAACTTGGCATCATTCTCCCTGGCCTTGAAATGCTTTTGTGTGTGTAAGAATTCCAGGTTGTGGGTTCAACTCGAGTTGCTGTAGCCAGCAACTTGCTGTATTTCCTGCTGTGGATAACAGTGCACTGCACATTTCAGAAGAGCGGGAGCAGAGACTTGTAAATGCTTTCACCATAAACAGTAGGAGCNGAGACTTGTAAATGTGCCATGTCTGTCATCATGACACTTGCTGTGTTCTAGGCCATCTCCAAATCAAACAAACAAACAAACAAACAAATGTGATGGTTCCTACCTGTAATCCCAATGCCTGGGGAGCTACGGCAAGAGGNCTGCTGCAAATTGGAGACCAGCCTGGGCTATGGAGTTCTGAGACTCTNTCTCAAAATAAATAAGTAGATGCTTTAGGAAGTATATTCAAACTGATTGACATATTAAACAATGTATGCATGTATGGAAACACCATGTGCCAGTTGGTGCCTATTAAATATGTACAGTTTTTGTTTTCTATGTCAGTTAAAACTTAATAGAAAAAGGCAATTGACTTTAAGGTGAAAACAGTGAAGATACAGTACCATTTCCAAGGGAAAATGTAAACACATATGAGTGAAAGGTCCTTAAGACAGGTTTGCTAGAGGTATGGAAGGGGTGGGAACACAGGAAAGGCCTCAAAAAGGAAGCAGAATTTGAGCCCAGCCTTAAAANAATGTGAGGGCTTTCCACTAGCAAAATCCTAGAACTCAGNAAACATTTTTTCATTCACAAAAAAATGAATGTATGCTATGGATAAAGAGCACAAATTAAGCAGTGGAAGGTAAAATGAGCCTCTTTTAAGAATGGCAGGTTTCAGGTTGATCACAAAACATTATTGTGGTTATGCATGCTTGATTGCTGAGGGATGTCTTTCTGTATGCTGTCAGTATGTGTTGCTCTTATTGGTTGATAAAGTTTTGGCCTATAGTAAGGCAGAATATGGCTGGGCAGGGAAGCCATACAGAGATACAGGGAGAAGAAGGGGGGCGTCGGGAGAGATGCATTCCAGCCGCCCAAGGANCAAGATGCCAGGGAACTTGGAAGCCATGAGCCACATGGCTAAATATAGATAAGAATTATGGGTTAATTTAAGTGTAAGAGCTAGTTAGTAATAAGCCTTAGCTACTGGCCGAGCATTTATAAGTAATCTTAAGCTTCCAAGTCAATTATTTGGGAAGCGGCTGCTGGGTATTTGGAAGTTGGTGGCGGGACAGAAACTTCTGCCTACATCTGTTCTTTTTTTTTTTAATTGAAAATAGATTCTTCTGTCATACGATACATCCCAACCATAGCCCCCTCCTCTGCTCCTCCCAGCTCCCCCCTCCCTCTCCATCCACTCCCCCTCTGTCTCCCTTCAGAAAAGAGCAGGCCTCCAAGAGGCATCAACCAAACATGAAAGAAATAAGATACAGTAAGACAAGGCAAAAAGCCTTCACACTGAGGCTGGACAAGGCAACCCAACAGGACTATGTCCCAAGAGCCAACAAGAGTCAAAGACACACCCGCTCCCACAGTTAGGAATCCCACAAAAATACCAAGGTAACAGCCACAATATATATGCAGAGGACCTGGTGCAGACCCATGCAGGCCCCATGCTTGCTGCTTCAGTCTGTGAGCCCAGGTGAATCCTGCTTAGTTGATACAGTGGGCCATGTTCTGATGGTGTTCTCCATCCCCTCTGACTCCTACAATTTTCTACCCCCTCTTCCTTGGGGTTCCCTGAGCTCCAAGGGGAGGGACCCTATGGAGACCTCCACTTTAGACTTTCTCTCTCTGCATAATATCTGACTGTGGGTCTCTACACCCGCTCTCATCTGCCTCCAGAGGAAGCCCCTCTGATGACAACCGAACAAGGCACTAATCTGTAAGTATGCCTGTTCTTAAGGATAGCTGGGAAACTGTGCTAAGATGAGCTAAGTTCAGAGCATCAGACATCCATAATGATATTTAGTGAAGACTGATGTAGTAGCAAACTAAATTCTGAGGTAGTAGAGTAAGTTAACTGTAGGTTCAGACAGACTCAAGTGACAGTTCAGACTCAATTCAGGGTTTCGTTCTACCTGGCTGGATTGTGATCTGCAGCACATTGTTCAGGTGGATAGAATACCTCAGAGGCTGTACCAGAGTAGGGTTGGTGCCTGACATGTTGAGTGGTTGCTGTGTCTCAGGCACATTTTCTTTTATTCACTAAGTAAAAGCTACTTTCAGAGCTGGGGATGTAGATCAGTGGCACAACACCACCTAGCATGTTTAANGCCCCAAGTTGAATCTTTAGAACTTGGCAGGTGGGGAAACCGGGGCTGATGCTAAAGAGCTATAATCCCAGCTAATCAGGAGGTAGATTGGTTAATGCATGGCTCATCTAGACTACAGAGTGAGCTGAAGGCCAGCCTGGGAAATTTAATGAGACTGTGTCTCAAAATAAAAATAAAACAAAAGGGATGGGGATATAGCTTAGTGATAGGTTGCTGGTCTAGCATGGTAAAGCCCTGGGTTCAGGCCCATCCGAGGGAAAAAAAAATCTAGTTTTTATCTTGTCTACATGGTCCTCAATAAACTCTTGACATCTTTAAGAATCAGAAAGGCATGTATGAAGCAAGAAAGAAGTATGAGATAATGATGATAATGGCTACTATTTACTGAACATTTATGGTTATAAGATATTTCCTAAGTCTTTCCTTTGTATTATCAAAGAATCATTGAAACAGTTTCAAGTAAGCTTCATTTCCTCATTGGGAAGTATAGTCTGATGAAAGGCACAGAATTGGAGTGGAGCACACTTAATGATTACTGCTCTTTAACCCCACAGGGAATCTACTTCATTGAGTAATTACTCTAGAAGGTATCCTGTACGAGAGTATTCTTTTTTATTAATTAAATTTGACAATTTCACAAATGTACAGAATGTAAATGGGCCATTTTTTTAAGTTAAATTTTTGTTGTTGTTTTTTGGGACAGGGTTTCTCTGTGTAGTCAGAGAAACCAGCCTGTTTCAGGCTGTCCTGGAACTTGCTCTGTAGACCAGATTGGTCTCAAACTCAGAGATCCTCCTGCCTCTGCCTCCCAACTGCAGGGATTAAAGGCATGCGCCACCACTGCCCAGCAGCTTTTAACGTTTTATTTTTATTTTATATGTATGGGTGTTTTGCCTGCATGTATGTCTATGCATCATACTCATGCAGTACCTGCAGAGGCCAGAAGAGGGTGTCAGATCCCTTGGGACTGGANTTAAGAGTTGTGAGCCATGTGGGTGCTGGGAATTGAACCTGACTTTTATGGAATCTTAAACACAGCCATCTAGCTAGCCCTTGGACCACTTTTACCCCACTCTCTCCTATCTCTCTGCTATACTTACACCTGTATCCTACACTAGCTCTTGCCTACAAACCTTACATTCACATCTAACCATTTTGGTTTGTGAGTTTAACCAGGGTCATTTATGAAGCATGGGTTCATGCTAGTAGAGGCTGGTGAGCTCAGCAGTGGCTACATAATTCAAGACAGTGACTCCCCCTCTCCCAGAACCTATCAGTAGCCAATAATTTTAGCAATAAGGGATAGGGTCCCATGAGCTCCTCTCATTAGTGAATGACTGTGGACAGGGCCAATCTTGTGTGGGCCCAGTGTGGGTAGTTGCAGCTGATGTGAGTTGATGGTTTCAGTGGTTGTGTTGAGCCCCTGAGGGGCAGGCATTCTTGTCCAGGTTTTGTAGAGGTGAAGTTGCTTCTATACGGGACTGTGGTGCTATAGCTAATGTTTATAGAGCCTAAGTTTTGAGTCCAGGTATGACACTGCTGTGGGATGTCTTTCTGTATACTGTGAATGTGTTGCTCTGATTGGTTGATAAATAAAGCTGCATTGGCCNATTGGAAGGCAGCTTAGAAGCAGGTGGGAAATCCAAGCAGATATATGGAGAGAAGAAAGGAGAGAGAGGAGAGATGCCAGCCGCTGCCAAAGGAGCAGCAAGATGCAAGCAGACCGGTAATGCCATGGCCATGTGGCAACTTANAGATTAATAGAAATGGGTTAAGTTGTAAGAGCTAGCTAGCAAGAAGCCTGCCATAGGCCATACAGTTTGTAAATAATATTAAGCCTCTGAATGATTATTTTATAAGCAGCTGCGGGACCCCGGGGCTGGGCAGGACCTGAGAAAAATTACAGCTACAATGACACCAAGTCGTGTTTTTTTTCACAATGGAACATTGCCTCTCAGCAGAGTGACAAGCATTTTCTTTTGCTTCTATTGCAGATAAGAAGGGGCTATCAGAAAAACGTCCTAAAACTGAAAACTCAGAAAATACATCAGCTAAGCTAGAGAATGCCAGCCTTCAGAAGACTTCAACCTCTAAAGATTGTGTCAAGAATTTAAGCAACTACTGGCTGATGAAGTCCGAGCCAGAAAGCCGGCTAGAGAAAGGTGTAGATGTCAAGGTGAGACTATCCTGTGTCCAGTCATGTTGGCGAGATGGGGCAGTGGGTCAAAGCACTTGCTGTACAAGCCTGATGACCTGGAACCCAGTGAAGGGAGAGAGCTCACTCCTGAAAGCTGTGCTCTGACCATACATACTTCCACACCTCATACACAAAACTACGACTAAAATAGTGGTGAATACGGTTTACCATAGGATTCAGACATCAGCTTCTCATCTTTGAAGACTAAGGAAAAGGTAAAAATAAGTAGAATTTGCAGCATTTATTATTATTAGCTTAAGGGTGGATAGCCCTTACCCAAAATTCTTGGGGCCAGAAATGTTCTAGATTTTGCAATTTGAATATCCCTACCCATCCCTGAAGTCTAAATACTTTAATAAAATACAAGAGTTTTTGAATGTTAGAACATTCCGGAGTGTTTTTGATTTCAGGTGTTAACATTAGGCATGCCCAACCTGTATCTGTTTTGTGGATTTCCTAGCTAAGCAAGGGTTGGCAGACTTTTCTGAAAAGAGCCAGGGATGCTTATGGGTTTTTATAGCCCATGTGTAGCTCTGTCCTGTTAACAAAGAAAGTGGCCACAGACAACACATAAAATATGTGTGGTTATGTTCAGGTAAAACTTTATTTACAAAATCAGACANACGGTTCAACTTGCCAGTGTCGATCTCAAGTTTGATTTTGCTATTGTTATGTGTTTTTAAGATGATCTTACTATGGAGCCCAAGCTGCCTCCTAACTTTTGAGGCCCCAGTTGCCCTTGAATTTAAGATCCTCCTTGCCCCAGTTTTGGGGGTGCTGGGATTACAGGGGAACCACCACACCTGGCACTATACTTGCCATGCTCCTGGATGTCTCCCTGACAAGTGTTCCCATAGAATCAGGGAATGAATATAAGATGATTTTAATACTAGCTTGAGGAAAATAGAAATATTAGAGAATTATGATACTTTAATAAATGAAACANAGGGAANTAGCAGACTGTCTTATTATCCTGATTATCCTTTCAACTAATCATCTTAATTAGCAAAGATCACAATGTAAAACCNGAGGCTCAACTTCTATTCATTCAACATCAGTGGCACCCTGGAACTAATTCCTGGTAATCCACCTAGCTTCTTTATATCTTGTAGCACTTTTCAGGATTAAGGCGAAAACTTTCTGTTTCCATAGAAGCTTATCATTAGGCCAATGACTATGTAGTGAATGACTCTATTTTTCTCTTGCCTAGTTCAGCATCGAGGATCTCAAAGCACAGCCCAAGCAGATAGCATGCTGGGATGGTGTTCGCAACTATCAGGTACGGAGACAAGGGACAGGAACCCTGAAACCTAGGCTAGGATATATACCTGCCTTCTCCACTGTGTTCTTCAGCAGCAAGGTCTTTGAACCAACATTGCTTTTCTCTGAACTCTATCCTGAAAATGTCTTCAGAAATATCATAATCACTGTGACGGCATGCAGTCTACAAGTGGCTTGGTTCTGGCTGGTGTCCTGGAACAAGGCTAGGACTCTGAACAAAGGGACAGATTTTCTTACGAATCTGAGAGAAGCACAAAACAGGAAAAAACATCTAATAAAAACAGACTTGATTTCTTGCCAGCTGGCAGGAGGGTAATCCTTGTTTCTTCTCCTCTGACACAGGCTCGGAACTTCCTCAGGGCCATGAAGTTGGAGGAAGAAGCCTTCTTCTACCATAGCAACTGCAAACAGCCAGGCATCGTGGGACTTATGAAGGTTAGGTGCACACATTTTAGCCTGGATTCCTCCCTTTGGGACTTATTCATGTAGAGCCTACAGCTTAAATAGGTAACAACAAAAGTATGCCCCCCCCCAAATACACACACACTCCCTATCACAGGTAACAACAAAAGTATGCCCCCCCCCCCCGCAAACACACACACACTCCCTGTCACAGAAAATGAGGAAAGCTTCCCTGACCACCACCTGAATGATGAGTGTTAGAATAGGCCCTGCTAATCTAATCCTTCTCACTNTCTCAAGCTCTATCAGGTACCTCCTCTTTGCTAAGAGTTTCAGGATAACACTATATGTGCAGTTGNGAGAAAATAAAAACGTGTTTNCAACAGTAACTTTTAGCATTTAGTTTTAGAATATGCTTGTGAAACTTTGTAAAAATAGGATTTCTTTCCTAACTATGCTTGCTTAGGCTGTCTTATTTCCAGATGTCTACATACTAACTGTCTCTATAGCAAGGGAGATGGGTCAGGATGTGAAGGCCAAGGACTCACAGTGAGTCCTTGCATATTAAAACTTGGGCAGGGAGCTAAAAATGACTGGAGATTTTGGATTTGTTTTCAGATTGTAAAAGAGGCTTACCCAGACCACACACAGTTTGAAAAAAATAATCCCCATTACGACCCATCCAGCAAAGAGGACAACCCTAAGTGGTCGATGGTAATAACTGTACTTCCTGTTTCCTAAGGGGACAGTGGGCCTAGGAAAGAGGAGTATGGGGTACTGTTAGGTCAAGGAGCACAGCCCAGCTCTCACTTAGATGGAGTTTAGCTGAACTGAGATCTTAGAACAGAACATTGGCAGCCCTAACACCATGCACCTCCTGCAAATAGCAGAAATTCTGGGTGGGCACAGAAGCAAATGCCTGTATTCTTAGCCACTCAGTAGGCTGAGGCTTGGAAATTGGTTCAGCTGAGGAATTCGAGGACAGACAAGGCAACACAGTGAGACCCAGTCCTTAATTGGACAGTCTGGCTGAACATGTTTCTGTCCCCAACAATGCTGTCTAACAGGTGGATGTACAGTTTGTGCGAATGATGAAGCGTTTCCTCTCCCTGGAAGAGCTAAAAACCTATCACCAAGCCCACAAAGCTACTGGGGGCCCCTTGAAAAGCTTGACCCTCTTCACTCGCCAGAGACTTTCAGTTCAGCCTCTGACTCGAGGTAAGACCTAACCATGGAGACAGTGTTAAACCTCTCTGGGTCAGTGTCCACACCTGTGTCACCCATGAGGAAGGCTCTTTGCCATATACCTAGTACCCTGAGATATTCCAGAATGGACGACAGCCCACTCCAGGAACTTGGNGTCCTCATTAACTCCAGTGCCCTCATTAACCTTCCTCTGCAGGGGAGGACACAGCACCTCATTCTCCCTTTTCCTTTTTTTTGTAGAAGAATTTGATTTTATTTTGAGCCTGGAGGAAACAGAACCAAGTTAATGAAGGCTCTACTGATGGAGTGAACAAGCCATTGATCCACAGAGTCAAGATTTATAAGACAAAAGGAAAAGCTTGCTGTGTCCACCTGGGGTCATGTGCACAGGTGGTTTGTTCATTTTTTTTCCCCCAATTAAAAAATATTCAGTGACAAGATTGAAAGCTTTTTCTTCTAAACCTGTGTTGGGTGTGGTAGAATCCTCCACTGTAAATGTCTTACGTCCAAGCCTGGTTCCTTTTGCCAAATGCAGGCACCTCTACCATCATCTTCTCCGACCACTGTAGTTATGTGGTAAATAGCAGAATGTAGGACTGAGTCCTTTGGTCTGTGAACACTCATAGTGAACCTAAGTCTTGAAGATGAAAATGAGTATTTTGGGGGTAAGTTGCCAGACAAGGATAAAACCTGAACCCACTGAGCCATGCTTGCCTAAAACAGATGACTAATACAGTGTTCATTACTGTTTACCATCCACTGGAAAAGAGCTTTCGTTCTCGGTGTGCCAGATATGAGACAGTGTTAAGGAAAAGACCACAGAATCTGGTGGACCATGGGCACAATGCCTCCAAAGCCACGGGGCTTCCTTTAATTAGAGACATGATTAAAACAAATGTTCTTTTAAAATACAGCCATTGAAAAGACAACACATTAAGAAACATGTAAACACTGCAGCTTCTTAATTACAAGTTGCACTGCTTGGTTTAGTACCTATGCACTCCAGGTATGGGAGCCTTACAGGACAGGGATGGGAGCCTCCCCACACTTTCACAGTTGGCAGAGAAAAGAAAATGGGGGCAGTCAGAGCAAACCTGGCTTGTGCACAGCTCCTGAGAGAAACAAAGTATCTACCTNCTAGTTCTCCCAGAAGAAAGGCTTAAGATGTTAGCAAGTTGGACAATGGATTTGTGTTGTCAGCTGAGAGGCAGAGAAACTGACAAATGCTTTTAATTAGCTATTAAAAGGAGGCACAGCAGAGTCTAGTCTCATACCCTGATAAAGGCAAGAGCACAGAAGCTACCTCCCTCATCTGCTAGGGCCCAGCCTTGATATCCAAGGTCAGCTGGATGGGTGAACCCGTTCCCATGGGGACTGTATGTCATATCTAAACTTGGGGTCTGACACGGGGAAAAATTTACTTAACTCTGCTACCCCTAGTCACCCCAAGTGTCTTTCATCTGAACTCTAATCCATCAGCCCTGCCCTGTCAAAGCCCAAGATTGCACTGATTTCTGAGGACGAGACCCCATTTTTACACTAATTGAAACAGGAACAGGAACACTTTACTTCGCAGATTACCAAGAACACAGACCAGCGAATCCTGTACTTGTTGAACATGGGTTCCACTTGATCTTTCTGTAGAGGGAAGGGCAGCCAACGGGAGATAATTCCTGGTCATTCCCAGACAAGGCAGAGAAGACAGTCAACCCCTTTACTACTTGTAGGCCCCAGCACAGCAGGAGAACTGCCTCTTCTCTAGTGTAACAACATCCACCAGAGTTTTCCTATTTTGTTTTTAAATTAATTTAAAAAAAAAAAAAGTGGTCCTAAACTCGAGTCAGTGAATTGGTGAAGATAAAGACATCATTTGGCGAGCAGAATTTTTCTGAAGTTATGGTAACAGGTCTTCTGCAGAGGCCCTTCCTCCCTTAACGTGNAGATAGTGGGATGAAAGGCTTTGGGGTGGGAGCAAGAATGAAATGTCTAAGTGCCTGAAACCAACTCCAGAAATCAAATGGAGGACAAGGAGTAACAACAGACCGCGTTTAGGGAGGCAAATGGACCTCAGCCTCTTCTAGGTTCTATACTAAAGGAATCAGACTCTCTGCTTAGGGCTTGTTGGGTAANTTAAAATATTCCCTACAACAACCCAGCCCTTGGGTTGTCAAGTGGAGTCATGTGGTGAAGGCAGACAGCTGCCTTGCCTGATGTTTGCCCCAGGAGACCTAGCTCAGCCTCCTGGCCATCCATGTGTGACACCAGTCTCAGGGCTTCTCTGTGCCCATATTTCTCACAAGCGGGAGGACAGTCAGCCCCAGAACCTTCCTTAGGCTCTGCTCCTGTGTGGTTCCTGACAAGCTAGAGAAGATGGAGAAGAGACGTGTCTGGTCCCAGTAGNGAGAGACCAGAGATGACTGGAAACTTCAGAGCACCACGTCCCAGACGCCCAGAGAGGTAGCTTCCCAATCTTGAATCTTCTTCTTAGATGAGACAGGCCCAACAACTTCTGCCACTACCTCAGGAACAGTTGAAGGGAGTGTAAGACTTAACTACCCAGAGCCCTGCTGGCAGGTGAACGCCAGGAACACGCTCAACTTNTGTATCAGGAAGCCCAGAGAACCTGGAGCCAAGGATGTGTGCTCTCAACTCTGCTTTAAGGCTTGAGACAGCCTTGACAGACAGCTCTCATTCCCAAGGGAGAGACTAGCNTTCAGAATGTTTCCTCTCCCTATCCCTACCTAGGCTGCAGAATCCCAGGGAGACTGCTGCCCAACCCAAGTCCCTTAGGTTCTTCAGAGAAAAGAATTTAAGTAAAAAACATGATTTGTTTTCAAGGTTGCGAGTAACGGTCAGTTGCGACTCACACCGTTCTCCCCCTCCCCAGTCGCTGGTGTTTGATAGATGGGGGTGCAGCAGTGGAAGCCCAGCAACTTCTTGGCCCCTGGGGCCTACTGCCTGCTGTTGTTGTCAGACAGTTGGCCAGGGGTCCGCACCTCACCCAGGGAGGTTGTGCCCTCGAAGCGCTGTGAGGCAATGGCTGCCTGGTGGGACATGCTCTTCCGTACGATGTCACCCTTCCGCCACAACACCACTTCCTACAGAGTTGGAAGAAGGGGCAATATGGTATTTGAGAGAGGTTCAAGGGATGCTTTTCCCAGGGGTTCCCACCTCGGTCCCAGGGAATCTCCAGGAATAACTTCCTTGGCTCCTAAGACTGGTGTTGTGATGTGAGCCACAAAAGCAGGAGTTAGGCCTGAGAAAGCAGACCCCAGGTATCAACTGGGAATTTGCACTCCTGTTATAGGATTCGAGGCAATTCCATGTTTCTTCCTCTTGGTAAAATAACAAGCGATGGAGGCTTGACTATTTTCTTTCAGCATTTTGCTGTGTTAAGATGGCCCTCTGGGAATGGTGGCCTTTCTGCTCTGTGCCCAAAGGGACCTAGGGTCCTGGAGGAGGCACCCACCTGCTGCTTGAAGTAACGCCGTTCCTCCTCATCTATCAGCACCAAGTTGAGGTAATAGCGCACAGAGAACTTCTTGTTTATGTCCCGCATGGTAGGCGTGAGCTCATATCCTGCCAGGAAGAGCCTGATGGGGATGGACTCACCTGTAAGGGGTGAGGGAAAACTGAGGGCAAGGGTCACAGGAGGCACTGCTGTATACCAACGCCCATTCTGGCCTCGGCAGGTCAGACTCCAGCTGAGCAAGATAAGGAACACTAAGCAAAGCCCTTGGAGATGTGACACACTGTTCCCAGCAGTTTCCTGAACTAAGTATGTGATTTTCCCAGATCCATTCCAATCTTCAGGTTTCTGAACAGCCTGTGGCCCTCCCACTGCAGAGAGCAGTGAAGAACAGTGAGTGACTGGACAGCACAGGGGAACTATTAGGTANCATTTGCCATGGGCAATGTGCCTTACTGCCGGGTTTTTTTTTCCACATTTATTTGAAACATGGTCTCTATGTAGTTCTGGCTGGCCTGGAACTCACAGCAATCCTCCTGCCTCTGCCTCCCAAGTGCTAGAATTAGAGGTGTGAGCCAATAAGTCTGTTAAGTCACTGGGTTTTCTTTTTCTTTTAAAAGTTTCTTTTAAAGATTTATTTTTATTAATGTGTACGTTTGCATCTGTATGTGACTATGTACATGTGCATGCAGGTATCGGAGGTTGCCAGAAGAAAGTTGGAGTTATAAGAGACTGAGCTGCTGGATGTGAGTGCTAGGACCCACACTCGGGTCTCTGAAACAGCAGTACATGCTCATAACCACTGAGCTATCTCTCCAACAGTTTTCCCTCCCTCAAAACTTGTTAGTGTATGCCCAGAGTACATCTTCACTCTAATAGTAATCTGCAGTGGGGTGGCCTAGAAAGCAGGAAATTCATTCTGGGCCTTGGTCTCTAGTAGCCAGATGACTTCTAAATATATCTATAGCTCTCATATGGAAAATCAGAGAACAGTTTAGGTCCTATCGCACTCTACTAAGAAGAACAAAATGAGGGCAGTAATTCTACTGAGAAAGGCCAACCTTAAGCTAAATATAAATGAACCTTTAAATATCTGCTGTTCTGTGCTGTTTCTCTGTGTCCTGTTTCATTTGTACAGGGGAAATGACAGTTGGCTCAACTGGTCAAAACTGGAACATCAGAGTTAAGAGGGCTGGGTTCCCACACTCTCCAGGGTCTGATACAGTGACTACTTAACAATCTGTGGGGTCTCCAGTGGTATGCACTGCCCAGGGGGACATCTTCCACACAGAATACCCACTGGGAGTGTACTACCCACCCACTTCAAAGTGAGATGAGCCCTTCATCTTCAGTTGCTACAGAGCCAATAAAGAATGTGAAGGATTGCCTTTTCCCTGTAATCATCCACATCCAGATTCCCAAACAGCAAAGCTTTCAAGCCCACGCCTCCTAGGGGCCCTGTGGAGGACCACATCCATTGGGTCCTGGGGTTGTCTGAAGCCCTTGTGGTGTGAGCCAGCAATCTTGTAGTGCACTTTCATGATAGACAAATGAATTCCTAGAATGAAACATTTTACTATAGCTAGAACTAAGCAATGAAAATGACTAGAGTGCATGGAGCTCTCCCCACCCTCCCTCTCTCTGAGCAGAAAACATGCCAGAATGTCAAGAAGAAAAAGGAATTAAATATTCAAACTGTATCTTAAAGCAGTTTTCAAACTTTTTTTTTTTTGTACAGGATCTCATATAGCCTAAGTAGGCCTTAAACTCTATGTAGCCAAGGATGACTTTGAACTCCTAATCCTCCTGCCTCCACCCACCAAGGTGTGGGACAACACACATGTGCAAGCAGGCCAGCTGAAATGGTATAAATCAATAGCTAAACAAAGTCAAGCTCTCTTTCCCCTTCCACTTTAGTGCTGGGTACTCCCATGAGTTCCAGACCAGCCTGGGCTACATAGTGAGACCTTGTCTCAAAATTAAAAAAAAAAAAAAAA